>MU405345.1:0-109033 GCA_022836615.1 Annulohypoxylon bovei var. microspora
TGTACCGCGCTATACCGTAAATATCCTAAAATCTGCCCACAAAAGTGGGGTTCTTGAATACTCCCCCCCCTCGAAAACTCCCCCCTTGAACTTACCTGCATACATACATAGCAATCACCCAAAGCTTCAACCGCGACACTTTTCAACTTTCGTCACCACTTACATCACTAACGCCAAGTTTCTGCAACATTATTGCTACTCCTAGATGTGCTCAAATTTTAAGTAATTCCGACGAGCCCTTACTAAGAGGACTTGGAACATCGGAACAAACCTCCTTAGCTATCGCTATAGCAACCGGTTCTCCCACAGCTAGGCAACAACTCATCCACGAGAACCAACCATGAGCGGCAAACGATATGCCTTCGTCCCTATGGACGCGGACGAAGTAGGCCCCCAAAAGGTCGAGAAGAAGTCTAAACATCGACATCGCGACGAAGATAAAAAATCCAGTTCTCACCAGGACTCCCGTCACAAGTCACATCGCACCCGAAGTCGCAGCCGTTCACCTCGTCGAGATTCACATAAGCCAAAGTCAAAGTCGATGCGAAAGCGCGATGAAGGGGACTTTGATGATAGATGGGGAGATGAAGAGCCAGGAAGTGAACCTGAACCTTCGGACGATGGACGTGACGAAGAACCGGAATTTAAAGAGTCGGAACGCAAACGGGTGAAGTTAAGCCATGACAAACGTGACGAGGAGGACGGTGGTTCCGAATCCGATACGGCGCGCGATGTTGCCGAGAGAGAGGCCTTTGCCAAGCGTCTCAGGGAAAGAGATGGGGGAAAGTCAAGAACTGAGGGGAAAGCAGAAAAGGAACGTAAGCGTCTAGCCGAGGATCTCGCTTCGAGCAGAGCTGCCATGCCGGACCTTCGTGAGCGCTCGAGACAAGATTACTTGAAAAAGAGAGAGGCCGAAAGACTGGCCTTACTGCGAAAACAGGTTGCGGAAGAGACTGCCGAGTTAAAGAGTGGTATACGGTTATCTGAACGAGAAAGGGCCGAGTTTACGAAGAACCGAGAAGTCCTGCGATTAGCTGAGGAACGCCTAAAAATCGACGACCATCGCGATGGATATTATATGCCGGAAGACTATATCACGGAGAAGGGCAAGATAGACAAGAAGCGAAAAGAGGATGCGCTATATAAGCGATACGTAGAAAGAGATGAATATGGTCAGGAGAAGTTTACCACCGAGCATGAGGAGTGGGAGAGGGAGCAGACGCAAAAGGCAAAAGCCCAGATAAATAGGGCCGAAAGAGAATATGACGAAGAATATGCCCCTGTTCTTGATCCGGACCAGTACATCCAATGGAGTCTGGGCACAACGATGGCTGGCGATGGGAAGAAGCTGACGCAGGAAGAGCGGTTTCTACAAGCGCAACTTGATGCTGCGGAGCAAAAGGCCCAATCTATCCAGGAGACCCGAAAAAGTCTACCGATCTACAAATTTCGGGATGATTTTATCACAGCTCTCGAGTCACACCAGATTCTCGTTCTCGTCGGTGAGACAGGTAGTGGAAAGACTACCCAACTACCCCAATATCTACACGAGGCCGGTTATACAAAAGGGGGCCTAAAGGTTGGCTGCACACAACCTCGAAGGGTCGCCGCCATGAGCGTAGCAGCCCGAGTTGCAGAAGAGATGGGTGTTAAAGTCGGGCAAGAAGTCGGTTATTCTATTCGATTTGAAGACGCCACTAGTGACAAAACTGTCCTAAAGTACATGACAGACGGCATGTTACTGCGAGAATTCATGACGGAACCAGACCTTGCGGGCTATTCGGCTCTGATGATCGATGAGGCTCACGAACGGACCGTGCATACCGATATCCTCCTTGCCTTGGTGAAAGATTTAGCTAGGGAACGACCAGACTTAAAACTCCTTATTTCTTCGGCTACAATGAATGCCGAGAAATTTTCAAGGTACTTCGACGATTGCCCGATCTTCAACATCCCGGGACGAAAGTATGATGTCGATATCTACTTTACTCCAGCACCGGAAGCCAACTACTTGACGGCAGCTATCACAACCATTTTCCAAATCCACACCAGTCAAGGAGACGGAGATATATTGGTGTTCTTAACTGGTCAAGATGAAATCGAAGCTGCGGAACAGCAGCTGACTGATACCGCGAGGAAACTCGGAAATCGGGTAAAAGAGTTGATTGTCTGTCCCATCTACGCCAACCTTCCCTCGGACCTCCAGAGCAAAATATTCGAACCTACTCCCAAAGGAGCTAGAAAGGTCGTGTTAGCAACCAATATCGCCGAAACGAGTTTGACAATCGATGGAATTATCTACGTGATCGATCCAGGGTATGTGAAGGAGAACGTCTACAACCCAGCAACGGGCATGTCGAACCTGGTCGTTGTCCCTTGCTCACGAGCCTCTGCAAATCAACGTAGTGGACGTGCCGGTCGTGTTGCCCCTGGTAAAGCCTTTCGACTCTATACCAAGTATGCCTACGAGAACGAAATGGACGAATCGACTACACCAGAAATCCAAAGGACGAACCTCAACGGCGTCGTTCTACTATTAAAATCGCTCGGCATTAATCAACTCCTCGAGTTTGAGTTCATGGATCCGCCCCCAACCGAATCTTTAATCGGAGCCTTGAATCAACTTTTCGCCCTTCAAGCCCTCAACCATAAAGGTGAACTTACCAAGGTTGGTAGGCAAATGGCGGAGTTTCCCACGGATCCGATGCTTGCCAAGGCTGTTCTTGCCGCAGACAAGTTCGAGTGCGTTGATGAAGTGCTATCAATCGTGTCGATGTTAAGCGAGGCATCAGCGCTATTCTTCCGGCCGAAAGACAAGAAAATACACGCCGACAGCGCCCGCAACCGCTTTACCGTCAAGGAAGGCGGTGACCATCTAACGCTACTAAATATCTGGAATCAATGGGTCGACAGCGACTTCTCGCCCATATGGTCGCGCGAGAACTTCCTCCAGCAGCGCTCGCTCACGCGTGCGCGCGACGTGCGCGACCAGCTAGCCAAGCTGTGCGAGCGCGTAGAGGTAGCGCCGAGCTCGTGCGGGTCGGCCAACATCGACCCGATCAAGAAGGCGCTGACGGCGGGGTTCTTCCCGAACGCGGCGAAGCTGCAGCGCAGCGGGGACAGCTACCGCACGGTCAAGAACAACACGACGGTGTGGGTCCACCCCAGCTCCGTGCTGATGAAGTCCGACCCTCCCGAAAAGATGGTTATTTATTACGAACTCGTCCTGACCAACAAGGAGTACATGCGCAGCTGCATGCCGATCGTGCCCAAGTGGCTCAACGAGGTCGCGCCGCACTTCCACAAAAAGAAGGACCTGGAGGCGCTGGAGGACAGGAAGATGCCGAAGGCGGGAGTTGGGAGGTGATGCTGTGGCGCGCTTGCGTGGGTTCTACGTGGCTTTTGACTGGCTGCTGCATACGTCATTTACCACTGGCTTTGCTTCTTGCATTTGATAGGCGCAGCGACGAGTAGATGCTAATGGTTAGGACGTGGGGATTTTTTCATATTTAACACTGATAAATGGAGATGAGAATGAATTGAAGAATATGAGTCGAGCAGGTTATATCATCGCATATATGAATTGCTAAGTGAAATAGCTCTATCAGCTAACGCAGCACTATACATCCCGTTTCATGAGACATGTTCATGCGCTATTTTTTCGAGTCTAGGTATCTATCTATTCCATGAGACAGCAGACAACTCATTGAAAAAACGCCGTTTTTTACCTCCTACTTAGGTATCTTTCTTGCCGTACAAGATGACCATGTTATATTCCTACTGCAACAAGGCCTCCTCGCCGGAAAGCGGGGCCAGCTCCTCGAAGCGCCGCAGGTCCATGGGCTTCTCCAGCAGCGGCTTCACGAACGGGTCGAAGGTCTGCCAGTACGGGTTCTCCAGGTGGTACTTCTGGCTCCCCTCGTTCTCGTACCGCTCCACGATCGTGAAGTCCTGCGGGTCGTGGACGGATTGCACTGCGGGGGTTAGTACGGCGTAATTCTTTTGGAAAGATAGGTACGTATGGGGATAATGGGGTGGAGATAGTTGGGGATGAGAGGGAATGGATATGTATATATGGTGTGAAATTATGGTGAGAATATGATTGAGAGGTTGACTTACTAACGAACCACGATACAGTCTCCTTGTCCTTGGAGTACACGGCGGAGGCTTCGTTGAGCTTGGCGTGGAGCTTAGCGATGTTGTCCGAGCCGGGCTTGGAGCGCAAGTGCACGACGATTGTGTAGACCATCTTTTCGGTAGGTAGTTATGTGCTGAAAACTTGTAAGATGTTTTGATATAGGTGTAGTGGATGAGTTAGAAGCTGCATATAAATACCAGTGAGGGAATTGGTCTTAGTGAGCCACCTCCGCATTTAGCTCGGATGGGATGACAAACACAGTACCTATAACGTAAGGAGCTCGGTGTTATGTGATTGGCTGAAACGTGCTCTTCCTCTTAGTCAGCGTGGCTTAGGTACTTTTTTGAAAATTTAACCCCTTTTTAATCTTGGTGTCGATTCTTCAATGTTCTTACCATTCGGAAAGTTCAAGTTCGTAGCATAAGCTTTACTGACTTGCAACTCTCTATTCTGAATTGTGTACATACATCTACCCCTATTCAATACATACAGACCTTTTCATTACTACAATAATGGCTAAAAGAAAAAATTGAATTATCACTTGAATAAAAATTCCATGAACGGACTACTTATGACATCACCGGAGTTCCGGGCTATCTACTGTCAAGCCATCAAACAGTCAGACGAAAAGCATATAAATGTTACCAAATCGGACGATACACATAAATTTTTAATAATACATCTAAGTAGCTTTTATCACTAGCACACGAATGGGAATTTGATAGGTAATTTTAGAACGAAGTAAATCAGGCTTTTTATATTATTGGTATCATGACAAATTCCGCCCTTCCCTTCCCTAAAACCGACGGAGTCCGAGGTATATACAGTTACACCAGAAAATGCTCATCGTGTCATTTTTTTCTTCCCCTAAAAGCAAAAAGAAGCACACGCCTTCTACTGAAATCCGGAATCCCTTTACCGGATACGACCAATCCTCATATATCTAGCATTGTTAAGATTGGAGATTGTTGGTCTAGTAGACGGGCATCTTGAAGGCGGGGAAGGTGTACGTCCAGCTGTCGGTCGACGCCTCGTCGGTGACGCAGTCGAAGGCGGTCGCGTTGCCGGACCACAGCGGGCGCTCCGGCCACTGGCACAGCATCTGCGTCTCGCCGGCGTTGGTGCCGGACGACACCGTCGCGTTGAGGCGCGTCGGCGCGACCCCGTTCTCCACCCAGTCGATCATGATGTTCATGTTGTTCTGCGGGTACGGGCCCGGCTGTAGGGAGTTCGCGCCGCAGTGCCCCGCGCCGGGCACTAGGTAGAACTGGTACCAGTCCGCCATCGCCGCCTGCGCCTCCGCGTCGGTCATGTTGCTGTACATGATCGACCGCACCGATTGGTAGTAGTGCACCGAAGACGCGGCGGGGATCGAGCTGTCGGACTCGCCGTGGTAGTGGAGGAGCTTGCCGCCGGAGGACTGGAAGGGGGTCAGGTCGGGGAGCGTGGTCTGTAGGCTGTCGAGGTAGCGCACGAAGCCGGTGTTGATCCAGTCGACTAGCGTGTCGTAGGTGACGCCGTCGAGGTCGGACAGGTTGTCGAGGTCGAGCAGCTGGATGAACTTGGTCACGTACTCGCCGCCCGTGCTGGGGATGCTGAGCTCCCACGCCCCGGTGTCAGAGTTGTAGGTCGTGTCCGCGTCGCCGAGCTCGGACGCGATCTGCCAGGACAGGTACGCGCGCTCGCCGGCGCTGTTGTGCAGGCCGCCGTAGATGGCCTTGGCGACGGCCACGCCCTCGGCCGACACCGTGCCGTTCTGCGCCGGCTGGTAGCTGGTGGTGCTGCCCGCGGCCTGGCGCTTGTGGGTGCGCATGTTCATGGGGTGCAGCGTGCGCTTGTTGAAGCCGAAGCCGAGCGAGGTGCTGTTCTCGGCCGCGCAGTAGTACGATTCGCCGACGATGGAGCTCAGGTCGAAGTTCAGCATGCACAGGTCAGTACGCGAGACGACGCCGTCGGTACGGCCGTCGAGCGGGTCGCAGGCGGCGATGGTCGCGTTGACGATCTTGGCCATCTCGCACGGCGGCGGCAGGTAGTCGAGCGTCGTCTCGACGGCCGACGAGAACACGTGCAGGACCTGCTGGTGCGCGAAGCGGAAGGCGGGCGCGCCCGTGATGGCGCCGTCGTACTCCTCGCCGAAGCGCTGCACCTGCGACATGCCCTCGCGGCCGCCGTCCGAGCAGCCCTCGAAGTAGGTGTACACCTTGGTGTCGTTGGTCTGGCCGTAGAAGGCCTGGGTCAGCGGCTTTCCGAGCGTCGTCATCTCGCCCAGAGCCTGGTACGAGAACATGTACGTCGCGTCCCAGTTGATGGAGCCGTTGCCGTACAGGACTACCGAGTCGTAGCTGTTGCTGAACGCGTCGTAGCCCGCGGATGTGGCGGCGCCGACGGCGCCGTAGGAGAGGCCGCCGGTGGCGTCGCTGGAGAGCGAGAAGCCGCCTCCGCCGGCGACGTAGAATCGGTTCTTAAAGTCGGAGGGTTGCGGGAAGGCGTACTTGACCATGACGGTGTCGTTCTTGCCGGTGTGCGTGTATGTCACTGTCACATTGCAGTAGGTGTACGTGGTGGAGCTGCTCGTCGTAGTACCGGCGCTGGTCGTCGCGTTGTAGACGATGCTGGCCGTCACCGCCGAGGGGATCAGGTCGATTCCGAGAAGGGTGCCATTAGCGGGGAGGGCGGCTTGCACGTTGGATACCGTGCAGACGTCGGAGATCTACGAGGTCGTCGTGTTCGAAGCCGTCGCTAGATAAGCCGCAATATCGCTTCATATTATCGTGAGTTAGGGTCTGAAGCGACAGGATGGGGGGAAATAGGAAAAATAGCGAATGTTAAGTCTGAGGTGAAAAAATCCCCACGAGCTGGAAAGCTTGACCTGCAATGAAGTCCGGGGCGCGACCTCGAGTACTTATGACCGACCCATGATATATTCTAGACCGTGGTGTTGTCGGTGTATGGTACCTATGCATGTATGTAACCTACCTAATTAACCCGGCTCAGCCTCGTAACATGCGCAAGATTAAGGTATGTAGCTGGGGAGCTACGCTGGTAGCAGCAGCGACACCAGCGGAGCCTCCGTGGCGATGTTTATTCAGATCGTCGCCGTGGTCCCATGTCCTCATGGGCTTTGAACTAGCTCTCAACTTACCTAAAGCGCCTTGCTTTACCAGACTATGCGCACATATTTAAGAAACCACGGTGTTTCCCGCGTCTACCATGTCTAGTGTGGAAAAAGGCCTTATTCTAGAGTCCCGAGTTTCACGTTCGAGCAAGCTGAATTTCGTAGAGAAAAAACCTACCTACCTATTCAAGGACCTTACTCGTGAAGCCTTAGCGTTGGACGTTGCCAGAGTAGGTAGGCGTACCACGGTTCGGCATAGACAGCGAGCCCTGTCGCTAAAGCATGTATGTATGGGGTCAAATTTAGAATGGGGTTGATACCTGTACCTGCGGCTAAGCTCTGCCAAGTCCCGGTGTGCATTTCTTTTCTCGTGGCAGCTCAGTCAGGTCCTGATATCCCAATGGGGCCGATTGGTGACGCGTCACTTCGAAATGAACCAAAACCCTTAACTAAGAACGGTCCTTAGTAGTCGAGCAGGATACCGCTATGCCATGCCACAATACCTTAAGCGCATGTCAACGATGGATAGAAATGAGGGGATAGCGTCTATTAATGGCCCGTCCCAAGTTTTTTTAAACATGTCCAGGCCCCCCCCTTGCCCCCCATGAAATGCGCCGGTATTGACTATGACCATGACGATCTTTAAACTCAACCCCAGTCTTTAGCACAATGAGATTCGCCGGCAAGCTTTTTTATCAGATCCTCGACAAGCTTCCGTACTATCCAAGGAAGAGAATCGGGAATACATAAATGGGCGATGTTTGGATTAGGCCGAAGCGTGTCGAGGTTTTTTTTTCCTAGAATTACTAGCCCTATCATCCCCCGTTCGTTAAAACTAGGGCTGAGGCTGAGTACGCACGCCCAACCATGTAAATCGGGAAAACTAACTCCCTAGACGAAACCGGCAACCTGGTCCACCGGGCTCACATTTCACCTAGACAGCTTTTTGTAGTAAGTGACGACGTAATGTGCGTTGTATTTTCGACCTTTTAATTTATCAACATCGCTCGCAACATGTATAGGTAGGTATGTCTCGCCGTCTATCCAATGCCATTTCATATAACTTCATGATCCATGAACCCTCAACTGATGCTATAACCGGTAGTGAAACGTAGGTAGCTGGTTTTTCTTTTCGATGTAAGGTTATGCGCTTCGTACGTAGCTTGCGGGCACACTCTTTGTCACACCCCCCTTTTCCACTTCGGCCCATCCATCTCCCGGATCCTCCTTAATTAACACAAATCGCTCACCTCCCGTCATACTATGCTCGACGTCGCTCTGTGCCGCGTA
Source organism: Annulohypoxylon bovei var. microspora (assembly GCA_022836615.1). NCBI lineage: Eukaryota > Fungi > Ascomycota > Sordariomycetes > Xylariales > Hypoxylaceae > Annulohypoxylon > Annulohypoxylon bovei. Next base: position 8,544 of record MU405345.1, read on the forward strand.
GTCGTACATCGCTACAACGTACTTCAACTTCTTAGCACCGCGACGTGGTGCGACTGCTGGTCCTTTCTTCTTGATGGTAGGACCAGCTGTGCCTACCGACGACCCTGAATTTGAATAAGTGGATGCGGGACGGTTGTTCAACGAGGAGCCCGTATCTTGGGGGACGATGGGCTCGGGGTAAACCTCGATGTAACTCGCGGGTACTATCCCTTCTTTGTAACCAGCGCGGATCCTCACCCATCCTGACCCGTCTGTAATAGTATAAGTAAATACCCAATGTAGGTAAAAAGGACAAGGTAAAACTTACCGTCAGGCTCAATAATAACTACCTCCCGCCCTTCGGGGACGGAAACCTCGTCACCACCACTAGCATCAAAGCCGTAGAGCATCTTACCCTTGTGTTCAGCAGCCTTAGCGGCCGGAGGCGGAGCCGACATCGGGACCGAGCTACCAGGCAGCTCACTGATATAGGCAGTGGGTGGTGGAGCAACGAGACGACTCTTTTTTACTGCTGGTCGAGGGCCAGGTTCGGGTGGTGTATCTTCAACAGGAGAGCGCGGGCTTACGACCGATCCACTTATTGAACGATTCGCACTAGCCGCATATCCAGAGCTCAAAGAATTCATAGTGTTTGACCGACTCAAAGTCGGTAATTCTGCGACATGCTCTGGTGGACCGGAATGAGGTTTCAGTAGAGATCCTGCTGCTGCTTGCCGTTCCGCCTTGTATTTCTTGCGCTCATCCTTAGACAGTTCGCCAGGACATTCCGCGGGAACCTTCATTTCGCATTTACTGTGGCACGTGTAGCCGCAATCTCTACAATCGAAGCCCTTTGCTGATAGACCCCATATCCTTTCGCCACACAGGTCGCAATTCGTCGGTATCTTAAACGTTTGCGATTTGAAGTTATGATTCTTAGCTCCAAGGGTCACATCTCCTACGGCTGATGTGATGGTTGAAGTTTCGACTTCGGCGGTGAGGCGTTTGCGGTCGACTTGATGCAAATCTTCTTGCATAGAGAAAACCTGTGACACGATAACTACTTCGTCCTTATTTTCTTTTCCCTCGCGTATCCTTTGCTTGACACGCTTAACACCATCGATTTCCCTCCTCTTCTTGTCAACTTCCCGCCGGAGTTCTCCTAACTGGCTCTTTGATTTGTTTAACACATTGCGCAAGAAAACCTTGGCCACCTCGTCAGTAACCATGAGGTCGTCGTCGTGCCATACAGGGCTAGGTTCGAACGTCTTGTCAGTTGGTTCTTGCCAAGCACCCATGTTATGACGGATGTACATCATAGAGTCTAAGTGCGGTTGATTCCGTGTGATCTCCTGGGCCAAGTGATCGACCAGGCTGTTACTCTGCTGTAGCATTGTAATCTCCAGGCTCGCCGCAGTAGACCATAAGGTATTCAATTTCATAGTCCTGAATTCCGATAGATCTTGCAAGCTGTCCAGAACTTCAGGGACGTATTCGTGATAATACTTTTCTTTCTGCTTGTTGGCCACGTTGATAGCTATCAGGTAAGTGTTCTTGACATTGTTCATGTCCTGCAGCTGCTGTTGATATTGGCTCTGGGCCTTCGCCTTGTCGAAAGAGGACTCTGTCTTCTTTCGCTTACTCTCCACCTCTTGGCATGCGGCATCGTACTTGGTCTTAGTTTTACGGAGGTCGGCGTAGGAAGAATCTCTTTCGGCCTCTAGTTTGGCGGCATATTCGACATGACGTTTGCGCAGCTCTTCGAACTTGATAGCATATTGCTTCATAGGGTCGGCGACCTGTTGGACGAGTTCGTTCGCATAGTTCTCGTGCTCGCTAGCTAGCGATTCGAGGGTTGTGAGATGGGTAGTCCATATAGTTAGAGAAGCGTTTTCGAGAGAACCCGGGGTCATAGCAGGCGTATCGCCAACACTCAAACTAGTTGACTTTTTATTTTTCTTCTCGAAATACTTCTTAGCCAAGGCATTGAGCCTTGCGCTGTGCTCCTTCTCGATGACGCTCCGTTCTCGATAGAAATTTTGGATATCGTCAAGCCAGGCAACACCGTTAGCTACCCAGGCGCTGGCGGGTTTAAAGCCATCCTATTGCAAATAAATGATACTATTTAGTGAGACTATCCGGAGGCTACCTCGGTGCCTAAGCAAAGTAGTTGGGAGGGAAGGGTAAGACTCGTGATAAACGGTCAACACACACCTTCAACTCGGCACCAAAGGTCGGTGCAACGTCCACCTCAGCCATTACAGAGAACCGGCAAGGACCTTAAGCATACGGGTACAAGAGCGACAGGTCCGTGAGATGTTTTCGATATGTAGGATGAGTCAGTTGCGCGGATGGTCTCGAATAACAATTCCATGTCATGAATAAGGGACAAGAGCTAGGTATTGTTATTGTGGTTGTAGGTGCCAGGATTAGGAGAATGATGCAAAGGGTTGCGAAATGCAGAGCGACATTAGCACAGCCCACTTTACTTTCCACTTTATAACCCTGCAACTTTAACACTTTATACTTTTCGCTTAGGTAAGTCGACCACCTAGGCAGTTGACGCCCGGCTGTTCGGTACTATCCTTTATTAGTCGTCCACGCGCAACCCCACCACATGTTAAGTACATAAAGTATATTATAAGCATTTATGGATTTAAACATATATCATTATTCTGATATTAAATATGTACTTATAAAAAAAAGTTCATATCACAACCCTCCTTAGCAGCTATTGTTAAAATAAGACACAACTACAACAGAACCTGTTCAAATTAAAAAGAAAAAAGTAAATACATACAACACCAGGGATTCGCTGGTCGTCACCGACCCAACTACTGATCCGGCGGTATCTAGCTTATCTATGGGAGAGCGGACGGGATCCCGAGCTTTCTAAATCCTATGGTCGTATGTGATAGTTTGGTGGATTATGCTAGTTTATATAGTGTGAACTTTCCGTCTTGGCGCAACGTGGCGTATCCCGGCGACCTTGCCGGCGCCAAAGGCTGTTCGGGGCTGACCATTCTCAAGCAACCTATATTTCCTGGGCTGACGAGCACGCGAGTGTTTGAATCGGTGTTTGTGGACGGTACTAGCTTCGTGAGGTATCAGGGGCACATCGCGAATGATTAAAGGGGTAGTAAGTTACGCAAAAATTTACCATTCCTCTAAATTTTACCCTTTCGTTTTCTAGTGCGTATAGCTAATTGTCTTGGGTTATCTTTTACTTACACTCTCTTAGGAAGAGACCATATATCGGTAAAGTAAGTGACTTGCTTGTTACCATGCGAAAACAAGAACCTGGCCATGGAAATCGCTCTTTGGTTAGAGAGGGATCTAAACCTTAGTCTACGTCGAAATTCTACATTTTCAACTTTGAGAATACCACAATAGAGAAGGATCTGGGATTGGAATACCCATCACCTGGTATATGAAAGGTTAAGATAAATTATATATAAGGTATGTTACATTAAGTGCATGGCCCCTTGTCGCAGAAGACTTCATGGGCCCCTTAAGTCTAAGGTAACATGATAACTTCTGTCACTCGGAAGTATAGGGCTCTACGTATTAGAGATGTGGTCTCTATGTTAAGGTACGGGTTCTTACACGTATACATTTTCAGCTCCTGTACTATACCATTTTATTTCTCGTCACTTCTCCACAGTTTTACTTGTTCTGGATATAATACGACGTCGATGTCTTTCATATGAAGCCCTTCAGAAACAGCAACACGCTGTGTTATATGGCCACGACATGGCCAGCCCAGACGCATATGCCAAGCTCCCGGATCTGCGTAGCATCCGTGTGATTAAGCTTCGCAGTGCTACAAGCCTAGATGATGACATTTGCTTCGATCTAATTACGGTTTCCCTCGATGAATCACCGCCGCCGTCCTACGAGGCTCTTTCATATACATGGGGTGGACAGCCATTGGACCAAGTCGTCTATGCCGATGGGCGGGAGTTTCTAGTAACCGAAAATGCGAAAGATGCTATGAAAAAACTTCGTCCATACAAATCGGGGAAATTTCTATATATATGGATCGACGCCATCTGCATCAACCAGCAGGATATAGATGAAAAGAGTTCACAGGTGCAAATGATGGTCGAGGTTTACGTAAAGGCACGGCGCGTTAACATATGGCTTGGAGATGGAAATGATTCAAGCGTTTTCATTCTGAAGTGGTTACGGTGGACTGGATCGGTGATTCTGCCATTCCTCTTCGTGTGGCAAAGACTTCTAGTAGCTTGTATCTGGACAACTACACCTCGCCGAAGATGGTTTCTCGGATTATTACTCCGGCATAGCTCCTCTATCATCTTCATGCTCTTATTCATAGCTTTAGTACCAATACTGCCTATTCGAAATCGTCCCATATTACAAGGTCGGCTGTCTCTCATAGACTCGATAGTACTAGCTAACTCCCCAGTACTAGATTTCAAACGGAAACTCCAGGCTGGTATGGATGACATGGCCTCGAGGGAGTATTGGGAAAGATCGTGGACGATACAAGAAGCATCAGTGAACTTTTCCTGTTATATTTTCTGCGGACCTTCTCCGCCGCTCCCACTTGCATCATTCATCTTCGGCCATATGGCGTTAGGTTTATTTTATTATATTTATCATCTCGAGTATATAATCCTTCCCTACCGACTACACTTGCCGACTTATGGTTTTTATATCGGAGAAGATCCTATTGATGAACAGGTTTTAGAGTCTCTTTGTCTTACGAAAGTTACATTGGACGTAGATAAGATATTTGCTCTCAAAGCTATGTTCCCTCGAGCTCTCAGCACACTATTGGTTGACTATTCACGACCTGCAAGGGATGTCTATATCGACGCGGCTCGTCTCATGCTAGAAGCTACGCAGAGCGTCAAATTTCTCCGACATGCTTGTCATGGTAGCCGAATGGATGGTTTTCCTACATGGGTGCCGGCATGGAACGCCGGTTCTTATATCCCTACAAAAATAAGCAAGTTTGTGCCGGCGATGGTTTCTCAACACCCTATAGTATCTCAAGACAGTGATAAGCACATTCTTAAGTTAAAGGCTCTTCGGGTTGACACAGCTACAGCAAGCATTAGCAAGTTATTCCAAATTTTGCATCCCCTATCAGTTCCGTGGTCTCGCTCAATGGCTCTCGATGCCGCAGAAGAAACATGTGATGTTTTCAAGAACTGGGTAGAGGCATCGTTAGATACTAACGAAACGGAGCTAAAATTAAACCAGCTTGCATCTCTAGTGGCGGGAGTGCTCGATCTAAAGGCGGATGAAATTCGTTCGTGGTTCCCTAAAATTTGGGAAGAAGGCGAATACGGCACAGGGCTGCAATCACCCGAGGCGCGCAAAGTCTCTAGAGATTTTCCGGCACTTATGACCGGCCGATCACTCTTCACAACTGAAGATGGAAGAGTTGGAATGTCAACGTTGGTGATCTGCGAAGGGGACGAAATTGTAATGTTGTCGGGAGAAGAGTTTCCATACCTCATCCGCAAGTGCCCCAGCCAGCCGGGAAACTACACGCTGGTCTGCCCTTATTGGACCAGCGGCGCAGTCAACGGTGAAGCATGGCCATCAAGGAGCGGGAATGGACTTGAAGAGGATTTGGAGTATATTGAATTAGTGTGATAACGATTATGTTATCACAGAGCGTTAAGGGGAAATGCTTTTAGTCTCTCTATATAGCGCCCCCTATAATCAACGATTTCCCATCCTGATGTTTTACCTTCGCAAGGCACTTCAACCACCAACTTACATCGGTCGAAAATATGATTGCCACTCTAAGAGGTTGGTGGGAAGTACTTGAGGAATCTCTTATTGCTTACGTGTAGAACTGACCAAGGACCTAGCTAAGGTCTATGCCCTTAGCAACTGAGGAATCGGCAGTCGCTGAGCGGGACTTTTTGATTGAAGAGATAACGTACCTAGGTAGGTAAACATAAAAATTTCCTAGTTATGCTAAAGTTCTATAGCAAATCCTACCTTGCTTTCCCGCATGACATAGACAATACTCGGTCTATAGGCAGGTACCAAGTAAGCATCTAGGTAACTACACGAGTAGCCCAACGACCCCTAGTACGGTGGCCTGTTATCTTGTTAAGTTTACAATTAGACATATATTTAATATAAATATTAGTCGAGGTGATCTGGGCTACTTACAAACGACAAACCCCCTTAATTGCACAAGTCTTTCAATTATACAATTGACTCCCCCTTATTTCATCGATATTGCTACAACTTCAACAGTCAAATGTTATCGAAACCTCAGTCCACTGGGAAGAAGGCCAACAGCGTAAACAGGACTAGTTACACCTATATGTATAATACCACAACACTTAATAGGTAACTTGGAGTTCCTTGCTGAGAAACGCCCATGATAAAATACTAGGTTACGTCCAAGGTGATTAAGTGAGTGACTTCGAATTTCATAACTGGGCACTTTACTAAAGGGGAACCCCTTGACTCCTTTTGCCATATTAATGCCATACACCTGAGATTAGTGCAAATAAATTATAACTCGTGGAAATTTATAAAACGTTACACACGCATCAAGTTACTCTCTAGGGCCTATAACGGGGTTCTAATTTAGCACAGCTTCGCATATTTCAGATTTCATGAATTCAATACTCAATATTAAAGTCGAAGCTTGACTGCACCTATGTAAACCCAAGTGAGGCAAAAGTGGTTGAACTAGGTTGGTTTTGTAGAGTGGTTGGTAGAAATAATCATTAAATCATGTACGCCGACTCTTATGATTAGATAGCAACAGCGATGACGACGATCACGAAGTTGAGGATTAATTAAGTCAGCAATGGATTTTGAGGCTGAGTTCATGTTAATCTGGCAACTGTGCCGCTGACGACTTCCCGCTTGGGAAGGATTCGGATCCCGGCTAACCGAATCTCGGATGCCAAGGAAATCTTATTCTTGAGACTGGAAGAGTAAGATGTTATTATCTATCATCGTAAACAATTGCCTATTATGTACCTGTTCTCTTACTCAGTTTTACTCATTAACTTGTGTGATAACAATCCGATTTGTCGATATAGTCTTGCGATTAGACACATCTACTTCTTGTTTAAGACGTGCGAGTTGTTCAGTGTTGTTTTAAATGATACCTTGTCAAAATACGGTGCATAAGTGATGAAGGCGATGAGGGAAATGACGACAGTATATGCAGATCAGTGATGGTCACGCCCAAAAATGATCAGCTAGATCTTCAAACGCATGTCTTTACTATTGCTCATAACTGCAGCAAAGATACGTCCGTATGTTCCGTATTTTTTGAAAGAAAGAAGAGAAAGGAAGTTTGATTTCTGACTTGTTTTAATTCTTTTCTATGTATGTTAACGGCGCGTGCCGTGTCAGCCGGGAATTCTCGTATGGTTAGATACTGTAAGTACGAAGTACGAGAAAAGTATAAGATGACGGAAAAATCTGTTTAAATGGTGGGCTGTTCAATTACATTCGTGTCCGTATTACTAGTTAATAGTCACTAACCACATAACGAGAAGAGAAAGCGCAAAATAAAGCGAAAATAGCTAGGCGCCGAGAGGTTCTAACCAGAGTATTACCGTCGTTCCCGAAAGGATCAATTAACTATGCAGCTGTGCAGCTATCTATGCATCTACTATTCGATTCGATAGGTTTGCGAGATACCCAAGCTTTGGCGTACCTAGCCAAGGGTCGTTCCAGTTTGCACTGCCACCACAAGTTACAAGTCTAGTTTAGTCCAATGGTTTGGCATTCTAAGCTGGGCGTTAAAACGCGTAGTGTCTCATCGCCAGAAATGTAGAGCGACAAATGTATCCGCCAATGTCATTGACGTGTTTCGATTGTCGTCTCAACGATTTAGGATAAACTTATTGTCTGTCGAGAGTGAATAGCAACGATAAAATAGATCAGCATACACTTTCAAGCTTAGTGATTGTTGTCATCACCTGGACACAGGATCATTCTGGTAAGTTATGTCCTATGATGCAATTGCTAAGCTCAAAATGCTCGAAATGCTTGTGATGGGCTGGACGTTTGGGTTTTACCTTGGCGGTAACAAATCATGTTTTTCAAGACACAACTAGCCTAAAACGGTTGGAGCTTCAAGCGCACATGCAGGTGGGAACTGTGAATGGTCAAAGTGGACGAACCAAAACACGTGCAGGTGGAGTACGATGCTGTACGATGTCGTACTGGGATATATACTACCAAGAAAGGAATAGTGACGATATTAAATAGTTAATTTTATGCTAGTCAAGGGAAGTACGGATCTACATCACGTCCCGGCCGCGTAATTTCAAATGCCCCTGCTTGCCAGGTGCATTCCCTATTGTGCTGGAGTCCGGGGGGAAAGAGAAACCCCCCTGCCACTTCTGCCACTCTCCTTCAATTCAACCCTTTCTTCCAAGGTTATTCTTTCTACAATCAACAATTGAAGTCGCTCACTACTAACTCTCTCTTTTTCTAAAAATCCTTTTTCCAGTTTTTATCCGCCACTCTAAAATAACATCATCGAACGGCCACTACTAAAAACACATAGTAGGAAAACCCATTCCGCGAACGGGTCCCGTCGCCTTCGAATGCGAATCCCTTCTTAATTCCTCTAACCCCCTTTTCCCTTCAATATCACCACCGCGCTCGTTTATTGGGAGGTGTGTTCGGCTAGGACCGACGACGAAAGGGATACTCTCCTCCATTCGACGCCTTACTCTCGCTATCACGATTTTCCACCTTCTTCCGGATTAGTATTGAAGCCCTTCGCTTGACTCGGGACAATCGATAGATCCCTTTGTCGACTCGTGTGTTTAGACCTGGAACTCTTCTACGAATGAAATTGACGGTCGACAAAGGAATACACATCGACTTCTGTGACACTGACCCTCTTCGGCATAGAGGGTAGATAATTATTTTTAATTACACGACAAATCAAACAACTCGGAAAGGATAACAACCATGTGGTTTTCGACGTTAAGATCAATCCTACTCATATCATGGCTCTCGGCACTCCTTCCCGGCGCTGTCGCAGAGCCCATGCTGACATCGAACTCGCTGAACACCTGCCAAGAGGACTCTATGTTTACAGCAAGTCTGTTCACGGTCGTCTACACACCGAATAACAGCACAGCTTTCCTCAACATCGTCGCAACATCGTCCGTCGAGGGTAATGTCGTGTTCGACGTCGCCATTTCAGCATACGGCTACACCATTATTCAGACCATCGTCGACCCTTGCAAAGTTGGATTGGCTGGTCTCTGCCCCATGACTGCGGGTAAGATTCCGCTGAAGTTCAACTTGCCTGTTAGTGAAGAAGCCGCATCTCAGATTCCCGGTATCGCGTATACGTTCCCCGACCTGGATGCTACCGTCCGTGTCTTCCTGAACATGACCGACACCGGAAAGAGTGTAGCTTGCGTCGAAGCCGATATCTCCAATGGAAAGACGGTTGACTTGATCGCTGTTAAGTGGGTTCTCGCTGTTATCGCCGGCCTTATTCTGTGCTCTTCGGCCATTATCAACGGTCTAGGTCACTCAAATGCCGCCGCCCACATTGCCTCTGGTGCTCTCTCGTTGTTCGGCTTCTTCCAGGCTCAGGCCATGCTCGGTCTAACCTCGATCCACCTGCCGCCTGTTGTTCAGTCCTGGACCCAGGATTTCCAATGGTCGATGGGTATCATCAACGTCGATTTCATGCAGGATATTTTTACATGGTATCAACGAGCTACTGGCGGCACACCTTCTACCATTTTCGACTCTTTGACAACCGTTTCGGTCCAGGTAGAAAAGCGTGCCCTGTCTGCTCTTCCGGATGTTGCCGTCAACTTGTACCGACGATCAGCTGCCCTTCTTCCCCGAGCTGCCGGATCACTGTTGAAGCGAGCTAACGTAATGACTGGTTCCGGCAGTTATATCGTGTATGGTATTCAACGTGTTGCTTTCAAAGCTGGTATTGAGACAACAAACCTGTTCATGACTGGCTTGACATTCTTCTGCCTGCTCGTAGTCTTCACTATTGGCGCTGTTGCAGCGTTCAAGGGTATCTGCGAACTTAGTGTTAAGCAGAAGTGGATGAAGCCCGACACGTTCCTCGAGTTCCGCAACGGGTGGCTTACGGTCCTTAAGGGTATCTTGTTCCGCCTTACCCTCATTGGTTACCCCCAAATGTCTATCCTGTGTCTCTGGGAGTTTACTCAAGTGGACTCACCCGCCGAGGTAGTTCTAGCGGTCTTCTTCCTCGTCGGAATGTCGATTACTCTAGGATGGGCCGCTTCCAAGGTTGTTCGAATCGCTCGTCGCTCTGTTGCCATGCACCGAAACCCCGCCTATATCCTCTTCTCGGACCCTCAGGCATTGAACAAGTGGGGATTCTTGTATATCCAGTTCCGTGCTTCCGCCTACTACTTCATCATCCCGATTCTTGGCTACACCTTGGTCAAATCTATGTTTCTCGCATTTTCGCAGGGTAACAGCACTGCTCAGGCTATCGGTTTCCTTCTCATCGAAGCCGGCGCTCTGATTGCTGCCAGTGTTCTCCGGCCGTGGATGGACAAGAGCACCAACTCGTTCAACATTGCCATATGTGTCATTAACTTCATTAACGCCGTTTTCCTCTTGATTTTCTCGGACGTGTTTAACCAGCCTCCCCTGGTCAACGGTGTTATCGGTCTCATTCTGTTTATCCTTAATGCTATTTTCGCCACCATCCTCCTAATCATGGTCATCGTTTCGACAACCTTGGTCTTCTATCGCAAGAACCCCGACACTCGTTACCAATTTATGGCCGATGACCGAGCGTCTTTCATGAAGTCGCAATCTCAGCTCACGGGTACCACTGAGCTGGACGCCCTTGCCGCAACCGCTCGTGGTGACAAGGCTGGTTACAAGCCTGGCTTGGATCTTGATGACGACAACGAATCGATAACTTCAGCCGACATGCGTCGCCGTACAGACACCTCGACCCTAACTGTTCCCGCGGCTGCTCCCGCCGGCTCATTCAGGAGCAACAACAACGTGAACCCTCCTCACTCTCCGGTAGACCCCTCTGTGCCTCTATTCCCGGCCAACAGTGGTCCACAAAGAGCGCCCAGCCCGTATGGTGGTAGCTCTGCCGGGCGATCAGTGAACAGCGGAAGCCCCCCTAGCTACAGGGCACAAAACAATGCTAGGTAAGTTCAATAATCTTTTTATTTTACTTTCAGATGTAGACTAATTAAAGAGCAGTCCTTGGCAACGAGGGGCAGGTTATGACCATTAGGAACCGGTCGTAACGCCGAGAGGGGGAGGTTTCTTCCAGCTAGACTTAGTCTAAGCGTTTATTCAAACGGGGTTATTATCATGACAAATGGGGCCGGAGTTAATTGCTTGGATCTGCATATACAGGAGGACAGCTCTGTGGAGGATTTCTAACTTCAAACGAAGCGACCATCGGGTACCCAAAACAGTACCGCTGACGAAAAGCACCAATTTTACCAAACCAACCACCATTTTCTATACTCTTCAAATCTTGTACCAAGAACCTCGTTTTACGACACGGGCGTGACATGCGTTAATAGCATCAGGAGGCGTCGTCAGGGAAAGGGGGAGATGTTTAACACAACATTCTACCACGACCTGTATCAACTTGGATTACAGTTGTAAATACTTAGCACCCGGAGATTCGCGAGGGGGTTTTAAAAGATTTTTTCCAAGAGACCAGGGAACAGCTGGGCTGGTGGAGTTAGGGTATGAAATTTTCCAGGTTACTACACCGTTATAGACCGCCGTCGACGCCGACGGTGAGCATGTCAATAGTTAATTGATTCTGTCAAATTACGGTCTGTAAGATTATTGTGTTTGGGGAGTGTTGGGGTTGTGATTATGTGCGGGTTGTTAAGGGGGGTGTTTCATCACCAAAACCTTCCGGAATTATAAATTCATTTCAGGCTCTTCTTCTTTCGTTGGTAGGTAGGGAAGGAAAATTTCTTCTGTTGTCTATACTTAGCTTCCATTTTCAGCAGAGCCTCAACCTTGAGGGTATAGCCGCCTGTATAGAGATATATAGGGTAAACGTTATAATAGGGCTAGTGAAAGATCTCTATGCTCTATATCAGATAATTCGATTGATGGTCTTACAAGATGTCCGGTTTGATGACAACGAATATTAGTATGACCTATTAGTCAATGTCAAGTGTTTCGCAACAGCTAATGTAGTCTACAGGGGAGATATGATACGGGATGCTAAAAGGATTTCCACCATTCTCCATCACAGTTGCTAATATCAAATAGGCTGTTAGGAGTTACTTTTTAATGAGGTTTAAATCACGACGGTTCGTTAATATGTGGTGTGACTGTCACTGCAGTACTAGCATTATTCTACGAGAGTGGGATGCATAAGCGTTCCGTCACATGTTTCGACGACCACACTCGCTACCGTCCGCATTCAACTATTACAATCAAGATTACCCCTTGACCGTATACAATACACCCATTGTAAGCCGTGCCGGAGGGGAAAGCCCATGGAATCCTAAGTATCTGTCGATGGCATCATATTTACAACGTTGAGCGATACGGATAATCGCTTTAGTATGGCCGTGTTGGAAAACAAGACGGAGAGGTTCTCTGAGATTGTTGGCATAGAAATTAAGCCTCACATTTCACGACAAAATAATTCGGAAACTCAGAGCAAGACTCAAATTTTGAAAATGGCATGGGATATCTCCGTAGAGTTGAAGTGTTAGGTTGTGTTTGAACATGAATAGGGGCTGACTTGTATAGTCCAATATACCTACTTAATATAATATTATGCTACAAACGGGTATCATGAACAAATATATCCTTATATAAGAAGTACCCCACGCGTGTGACTGATAGCTGCATGTGTAACTTCGACATCCATTGACATTCTTAAGTTACCAAGGTACATACTCAACCTTACATATATAAGTTCCATTCACAACCTTTGATCAAGCTCTTTCTCGGCCTGTTCTTCGCCTCTACCGATGTATTCCTAATTTGCTATGGCCGTCTTCGTGGTAGATTGCCTCGACAGACAGCATTCACCGACTAATGTTTTTATAACACGCGACACTTCTTCGCGATGGCGACCCCTGCCTCTCCCCCTCTAGCAACCGTCGTGCCGGCTCAGCTAGGCTTCCTAGCCATCTACAATCCCTCTTTAGGTACGACCGACGAGACCATCGACGACCAGATCGTTTACTATGCCTCCGTGAACACCCAGACCAAGAAACGGCGCCATCGCTCGCGGGGCAAGCCGACCGACAGCATTTCCCATGAAGAGCGGAATGAGCGGCTGAGACAGATTGGTTTGGCGCAGGGCATGGTCGAGTTCAGCCGCGGGTTCTCCGATGACAAGCCCATCGATACAATAGAAACGGAGAAGAGCCGTGTTGTGCTGCATGAATTAGAGCCAGGCTGGTGGATTTTAGCTGTTGGTGTAGATGATCTACTTTGTTCCTGGTTGGATGCTGATGTATGATATCCTATTCTAGTCCGTCGATCTGACGAAACTGCCTCTTCCACCAAGACTCGGAGCTCCTACTCCAAATCAGAAAGACAGCACGTCGGAGAATGTCGAATATTCGTCCCGCGAGCTCAAGCCGGCCGTGCTACTTATGCAAGATCTCTTGCGCGTTCATTCCATCTTCCTACTACACCACGCCGCATCTTTAAGTGCCTTGTTCGTCCGGTCGAAACGGTCTAGATTTGTTAGTATATTAAGTCGATACTGGGATATGTTCTTGTCAACGTGGGACGTAATGTTGCATGGTAATCCTGCTACTAGCGTCTTTAGTGGTATTAAAATAGCTGCTTGTGGCGAACTCGGCGTCGGTGTTGGTGAAGAGGAACGTGGGAGTGGCGAGAGAGAAGTTCTAGAAGGGTTCGTCGATAGAGTCGAGGGCCTGATAGACTTGATCGTGTCTAAATTCGGCCCTTCAGAGCCCGCGGCGGGCGAGGATTCTTCGAAAGACCCCAAGTCGGCTGATGGGCCGACCTCAAAATGGCTTGGCACCGGCGAGGAACCTGGGGCAGAAGATGGTGCTATATTTTTGGGTGTCGGAGCCCTGTCGAAAAATTCCCTGCGTGACATTACTTGCTGGATGGAAGACTTGTATAGCTGGGGAGAGGATGCTTATGGAGTAAGAGACAGCCCGACCTCGATACGCCAAGCTAGAAAACCCAAGAAACGTTCCCCAACAATCAGTAAGGATACAGGTGGAAATTCTCCGATCGCGGAGGCGAACAGCTCGACCAATTCAAAGCAACCAGACACGGGAAAGCAATCGACCGACCCGAAGGATTTGGAAACAGCGTCACCAAAGAATGCGGAAGAACCGACAGATGATACCGGTGTTAATAGGCTTATGAGCTACCTTAAGATGGGTTATGGCACACACTGGACACTAGGTAACTCTGGTGGAAGCGAAGATATCGTCCAGAATGAGACGGCGCCTATAGAAAGTTCAAAAACGGATAAGACCACCCCGAATGATTCCCACCGCTCCAAGTCAGTAAGTGCTGATTCGGGCCACTATCTTATCGGACTCCTTGGAGATGTTGAAGAGACCGGTACCATCGAGTATGACGAGAGTAGAGAGCAATCCGACAATGCCTCCGAAGAGCTTGAATATAACTCGAGAGTCTTGCTTCGAACTCTTATAGTAGAACTAGAGAATACAAAACGACCCGAAGCTGAGATGACCCGGGATTTTGGAAGCCAAGATAACGAGCCAGCTAGTCAAAAAGGCTCTCAGGGTTCAGTATCTCATTTTGACAGTCAAGACCGTAATAAAACCCAGAAAGTGCGGGTGGTAGTGTACGTCAACAAACCATTCGTTTATACATTCTTATTTCAGAATCGAACGGACTCTTTAGCCTGGGATAGCCTATACAGGTCATTACACTATCAACTTGCACCGCTTCGAAAACCTCTAGCTACGTCCACAACTTACCGTCCTGGAAAACCGGATATTGGAACAGAAGGTTCCCACATTTTCGATCTCATCTGGGATCCAGAAGCCATGACAGTTCATTCCACGATCCCCAGCATACCCACCTTTGGGCAGATGGTACAGGAGAACTCACAACCAGTCTGGTCGCGGGTCGAAGCGATCAATACCCACCATCAAATACTCAACACGTACATTGCGACGTTGACGGACTCGTCTGAACTAGAACGTACCTGCAAGACTAGCCGCGGGTGGTGGATCGTCTGGACACGCATCATGGAAAAGGAGGCCGCTCAATCTTCTTCCCCGCAACCACCGGGTTCTTCGAGCGCGAGCCTTCTACACAGCGAGTCGGCGGAAAGCGTAGACTCGCAAGGCAAGCCGAAGAGGGGGAAAGTTGGGAAGGAGATCTTCCTTATTCGCAGAGCGGGCGAGCACACAAGGCTTAGAGGATTGAGCAGCTCGTACGCCGAAGGAGGAGGCGGTTGGACGGACGGCGCTAGTCGCCTTGCTCAGGGGATTGGTGTAGATACGAAGAAGTATATCGAGGGGCTGTTGAGCTTGGGAAGGTAAAGAGGCGAGGGCACGTTTGATCTCGTGGTGCTTGTTATATTGGGCGCTAGCGATATGGTTATGGTTATAGATGAGATAAGCATCCTAGAGGATACTTGGCAGAGACATGGAAGAACTCCTTGAAGGTTTGTGATGGTGGAATACGATGGTGGAAGATACATGATGAGTACACGGTAGGCCGGGCTCTAGACGAATTAGCTCGATATGAGGAATCAGGATGAAGATTGACAGAGGCGTGATGGCAAGTGCTATTTGAAGCTTAAATTTAGCCACGGATGGGTGGAAGAAGGATACCAAGAATAAAAGGATTCGACCCTAAATATCTCTTACCGACAACTCAGATGGACTGAGTGATAGATGACACCAGGTGAGTCTATCTCGATGTAAGGGTATTTCATATCAAGGTTATATCAGGGATTATAAGATAACAACAATAAACACCAAGATTCAATATAGTTCTAAGATGGGAAAGCTCTAAGTATGAAGCTATGGCGACCCTCACTAAAGCTCGGTTTGCTCCTGACGAGAACCCAACGTCAGCACCTTCTCTTAGGGTATAGGACTATAGGAACTCTGTCGGCAAGGTCTATTAGCGACTAACCTACAATCATTAACGCAGTCCTCTGTTTCTAATCGAAGCCTTGTGGCGTCTACTTCTTGGGTACATTATCATAGGCATCGTTGGTTGCTAATAGTTGCTAATAGTTGCTAACCATCGCATCATGCTCGCATTGCTTAGCCTAATGCTCTTATTAGTGCATATGCGTTGTATTTACTACTTAATATGGTTGGCACAACTTCTTCTTAAAGAGCTCACGAATAGCATTGAATCGATAGAGAGGATAGTATATACTAGACACTAGCCTTCATCAACGTCGAATGCCCCGTTCAAGTTGAAGGTAACTAGCAGTATCTTATATCACAATCTTCACATCACAAGATATCCTTTTGATAACCCTTCTTCAAGCAATAGCCTATCATACCTCCTATCTCATAACACGTCGCGAATCGTTGGTATAAACTAACCATCTACCCTCTTTTCAACAGACAATGCCAGCACAGGAAACAAGAGAAGAAACACCGGAACCGGAAATGGAAGACCTGCCAGGCCAGCCGGCCGGACTAGTTTCTTCTTCCAGAGCTCAGTGGGATGTCGAGGACCAACTCGAAGCACTCGGACGTCTGAAAGCCGATCTCGATTCCCTCGCTTCGGACGATTCCCGCGAACACTTCCCAAAATTCCCCGAGCTGCACGACCTCACATGGCTCACCCTCCACACCAAGACCAAGAGGGCGATATCGGCCGCCGAACGTTTCTTGCAAAAGGTCAACTCAAGCGGCCGGCTGCGCGAGCAGGTGAGTCTCCTCGGACAAGGGAATAGGCACGACGTGAGCCGGCAGACCCGGGACGTAAAGCTGGCCTGCGAGTACGTCACGCGCCTGCTCGAAGAGGCCGTCGGGCTGCAGAGCCAGATCCTCGCGGGCCAGCACCGGAAGCCCGCCGGCGAGGGGCGGCTCCAGAGGCCCCTCTTCGCGCCATCTGTATTTCGACCGGCCCGCTCCCAGCTCCCGAAACCGCGGACCGATTATCACGGCAGAACCCAGGCTCTTATCGACCCGGATTACGTGCCCAGAAAAAGAGTCGCTGGGTTTGGAGAGGAGAACGTGGAATCTGAGCGCTACCGCGTCGTGCTGCGCCCGGATGTCGGGACCCTGGAGGAGGAGAGGGCGTTCCGGGGGCGCGGCGGCGAGGCCCCGTTGCTTGTGCTGGCGGAACATGTGCCCCTGACCGATGTGAAACGGAAACAGAAAGAAGGTGAACATCAGGAGTGGATACCTCCTATAGTATCTCTGGTACCTATGACAGAGGAAATAGAAGACGGCAGAAGAAACGGACACCCAGCCGTGCGTGGTCCCGACCCGGAAGGACACGGCCACACTGACGAGTCTACTTCAACTGACGAAGTCCGTCCTTCGGATACATATCCTACAACAAACCCGAAATCTTTGACACTCCAGAAATTGAGAAGTTATCAAGACTGGTTACCTAGTATCTCGGAAGGTATGCACATCCCACCTCAAGCTGATTTCACAGCATAGGGATCAAAAGCCAACGATCCGTACAGTATTCTCCAACGACGACTTCATGAAAACCAGCTTCGCCGGTAAGTCCCACGCACGCACCCCTTCCTTCCCGCACCTCGCAACCAAAACGCTCACACACACCCCCTCCAGACCAAGTCCAAAGCCAGCGCCCCCGTCCCAGCGCGAAGAGACGATTCGACACGTACACCGAAGAAGGTACGAACAAACAAACATCCCCACCCCATCCCTTAAACCCCCCTTCGAATTCCTATACTTAACGGTTAACCCAACCCACAGAAGGCCGCCGCGCAGTGCACCCGCACCTCAGCAAAGCGATGGCGGCGAGCGACCACCGCGTGGCCGTGCTGCACGACCGCGTGCGCGGCGCCGTGCACGTGTGCGAGTACTTCCGCGCCCACAACCGGCCGTACCTCGCGCAGACGCACTGGGTCGGCGGCCCCGAGGGGACGGGCGCGGAGGCTGTTGCAGCGGAGGGGGAGAGGGCCTGGGTCGATGGCGATGGCGATTGGGTTATACCGGAGGGGAGGTAGCGAGGATTGGGGTGGGAGGGAGTAGGAGTGAGTAGGTAGGTAGGTAGGTGGACAAGCGAAGGGAGGGTGTGGTATAGGGGAAGGGGGTAGCGGGTTTGGGTGGTTAGAATCGTTTAGTAGTATACCTAGGCACATGCGCTTATCTGAAGCGGTTGCTGCGGAACTCTCCTTATTGTATTGTCGAATGGGTAGCATAGAGCTTGGAGTATTTTGTTATGATGAGTAGTGAAAGAAGCGAGTTCAGGTGGTTCATAGCCCAAATAACTTTGACTGATTCAAAAGGATCACCCCCCCGGGTAAACGTTACGATGTGTTAATGTACGCCTAGTTAAGTGAGCGTAGGTAAGTGGTGAATATAGCAAGTATACAGCAATTAGCAAAACAAAAGGAGCCATGACATTTGCCCAACTAGTAACACAATACAGTCACTATGCCAAAGTAATACAAGTCACAAAGTAATGCAAAACATAGAAGCACAGAAGAGACTCAGGTTAAATTGATCGAAACCTTTCCCATTCCTAATCCTTTCTACCCAGGTAAGTAATATGCACAGAAGAATCGAAGTCTATATCCCGCTCCCAAGTGTTCGCCCGTAAGATGGACGAGAGCCTGAAGTGAAAACCAATGTTTTAGTGGCCCCAAGATGCTTGCCAGCCGACCCGGACTGGGCTGTGATAAGCCCTACACTTTCCCCCCTTGGTATCTTGCCGAGTAGCATTTCCAACGCTAATAATTCAAATGAGAACAAATGTCATCAAGGCTGGTCAGAATGCCCGTTCATCGTCATAGGATCCCATATATCCGGTTTTTATCACGCCGAAATCTCAAAATATAGTAAAACAGATTTGACGCCAAGGATTTCCCTGGACGCGAGAAATAAGGACCGGGAAATGGCATAACCAAAATCATCAGACGATCTTTACTCGTTGATAACCCAAGACGCTTCCAAGCGACCGCCATCCAGGGAACCGAACAGGGACGTGAATGTATGTGGGGTAACGTCGATGGCATGGCCGGCGCAACCGTCGCAGCGGTCACGGATTGTGGCGATAGTGGTCGTGCCATCAGACCCAGTAATAGTGATAGTCTTGTCGCAAAGAGGGTGCGCAGGCTCGTTGATACCGTAGCTAGTAGCAGTGCTGATAGCGTCCCAGAAGGCCTTGGGAATAGCTACAATGTTCGTGGAGTCGTCCTTGCCCGAGTCCTCGTAGCCGCACGCGCCTAGCGCTGCGTTGTAGTACGTGATATCACCAGAGAACTTCTGGCCGTACGGGATTCCGTCGCTACCAGTACTGCCACCAGAGCTGGCGCTTGATGTCGGCGCTGCTGCAGAGTAAGTACTGCTGGTTGAGGGAGTGGTGGGTGCCGCAGTAGTCTGCGGAGTGGGAGTCTGGTAAGTGGTCGTAGGAGCCTGAGTTGAGGGCGAGTAAGTAGTAGCCTGCGAAAGGCTAACAACAGTGGTTGGCGTTGAGGGCAGAGCCTCGATTGTGGCAGACTCGACTACCGGGACCGCGCTGCTAGAGCTAGAGCTGGAGCTGGAGCTGGAGCTGGAGCTGGAGACAGGCGGCTGGAAGAACTGGCCCGGCGTACCGGTGCTGGAAGGAGCAATGGTCTGCGTAGAATCATCATCGATTATAACAGTAGCGGTTTCCCAGACGGTTTCCCACTCAGTGACCAGATCCCGCTTGGCATGGTTGTGACGGTGGTGGCCATGGGGTTGGGCAACGGCAGTGGAGGCCAAGAGGGCGGCGGCGATAGTAACGGACTTCATGTTGGTTGATGTTTGTTGTACTTGAAAAGACTAAATCAAGATTGTGCGATATGCGGAGCGAATCAAGGATCCAGCCGGAGGGAAATCTTTAAAAGCGTTGTGAAGGATGCGCAACAAAGAACTTCAGTGTTGTTGTTCTTAGATTCTTTTACTTCCGTAATGATCGGTACCTAGGCAAGCAGTGACAGTTCCAGATCTCTTGTCAGAGAATGAATGTGACGGAGCAGCTGTACGGAGAATGAATGTATACAGTGAGCACTGCTCTTGGAAAAGAATGGACGAGATCTATAGACAGTGGAAAAGCACAAAAGGTTAGAGAGTAAAAGTGGAAGTTGACAAGATGGAAGGAATGTAAGGGGAGTTTATTTATTTTGCAGGGGAAAGGAAAATCTGCTCGTGGAGGCCGCAGAAGCGCAGGAGCGCAGGAAGCACCAGACAGGGAGCGGAAAGAGAGAAGAGATGGGGCAGGGAAAGAACATGGTATGTTCCCTGTCGTTCCTTGTCTACCCCTGCCTGATGTACACTAGCTGTACCTGATGAATTCTGCTGATGACATATGATTGGTCGGAGTTAGTTGAAACATTCCGCAACTGGGAGTTGCTGGAAGTGTTTTCCTTGTGCCTTCTCGTTTTTGGAACATTCTATCCAATAAGCGACCTTGAATACCCGGACTGAAAAAGAGGAGTCCAACGTGGCTGATGTTGGTCATTTAGCGGGTCAGCTAGGGCTTGTGCTAAGATGTACCTGAGCGTACCTGAATGATACCCTAACATTAATGCAAGGTACCGCTGATGCCGTCAACGAGAGAGCCAATGAGGTGACGGGGTCCCCCCTGAAAAAGAGGACATAAGTAACTTTAAAAAGTTAATCACTCAATCAGTCAATTAGAAGCAGGACCGGCAGGACCAACTTGCGACGATCATTTTTCCTCGCTTTAACCATCCGACTATTTGATCTTCTACAAAACTACCAAATGTGCCCAGCAATATCCCATGTAGGTAGTATATACGAGGTCTCCACGTCCGACCACGTTGCTGTGCCTGGAAGGGCTGAAGTGTTCGAACTGCTTTTGTGGCCACTCCACGAGATCGCTTTTGGCTACTTCTAGCCAGCCTCTCTCGCCTAACCCCCGCCTCTCGAGGTATTTATTACCTAACGATAACTTACGAATTCGCCATTTATTCGTCGGATGAGTGGAGCGATACTTACTACGCAGTACACAAATCTCAAAAGACCATCTGATATTGTTCCCGCGATATCACTCGGACCGATGCTAGTTTGTCCTTCGCAATCGAGATATTTTCTTTAGTTAATGAAGTTGTGGGTGCGCTAGACGAGATCTACGGAATCCGGACCTGTCTATTTTGCAACTTCTTTACTAAGCAGCTAAGCTATTACCCGGACCACTACAGGACATGTGTGGCCGTTCCACCACTTCTACCTTGGGTACCTAAGCTGCCCAAGGTATCTAGTAGTCGCCGAACTTCTCCACGCTGCGGCTATCCGAATGTCGGCCTTCACCCCCCTTACTGCTATTGTTGGTGGCAGTCTTCGGTCACTTGCATCATGTCGGCGTCTGTACTCTGTCGTCATAGAATGGTCGAATTCATATTCGGTCTCTGAAGTAAGGTAATAGTAAGCGAGTGAGGTATTCGTTTAAAAGAGTGGCTTTCGCAGCTTTGTGACACAGGCTTACTTGTCGTGGTTAAACAACCTATCTATTTGCTTCCAGTTTATACACGTTTCACATCATCACGTATATTGCCATCGACCGGCTCGTCTCGAATTCAGATCGTCCGTGCTTTTTCGAGTCCCGGCAAACATCTCTCACCAACGAGAACGTTAAGATGGTACAAATTTTAAGTTGCGGTACCAACCCTAAGTGTACCTCCGGATGGGGCCGGCGTACGGCGTCAAAACTGCCAACTGCTACTGGCTATTCGGCGCCATCTGTGTCTCACAATAGGGGTTGTCAGCCGACCTCCTATTTTCGTGATGTGTCCCCTCTTCGCCGATCTCTTTTAGCACTTTGATGTGAATCTAACATAAAGCGTTTCCTCTACGCTTACATATATGAGAGAGTTATGGCCTGGGTTCACAACTCTTGTAGGTCGTCTCAAGAATATTAAATTCGACCCGAGTTGCATCTCTGTCGTGGATAATGAAGATGTCGAAGATGTCGAGACGAGCTAGGTACTTTAGTCACCGCTTTTCCGCCCCTAATTCAATCTCCCCAGCGTAGGGCGGCGCGCCGCCGCCACTACATATTAGCGCAAGAAGCTGACGGCTCGGGGCCCGTCAGTTTCACCAGTAGAGCTAGCAGTGAGTGTCAAACTTTTTAGCGTTGGAAACATCTTGATTTTCCAAGAAACATCAACAATTCTTGGTTGCACTATCTTTAGTTAGCCTCCACCTCACATATTACTGGGCTCTCTGGTAGTCTGGTAAGCATCTTCAAGGTGAACTATACATATATGTAGATGAAGTGTTACTACCTATATCATTCTCTCAATAGCCCGAGATTACTTGGAGTTTTGCTATTTTGCTTTCCTTTGATTTGCTTTTGCTTGACAGCACACGGTCAATGCTAGGCAACAAGCCGTCATCTTAAACTATCGAGATATAGGACCACGGGATCACGCATGAAAAGCAGTGATACCTGGGCCATTGGAACCGCTCCAATAGAAACCTTCTCTTCGGGGTAAGCTTCATATCGGTGGCAGTCATTGGCTGTCTGCTTCTATAAAAGTAAAACGCCCACGTCTCTATGTATGCATGTGTGAAGGCTCCAAGTCTGCGTCTTTCCGTGTCTGTCTATATTTTGCCTTAGACCTCTAACGGCCCGAGAAAAACAGAAGAAGAAACACCCTCTATGCAGCCTGGAAAGTGTACAGGAACAGCCCCTCGCGGCTGAAGACCGGGCGCTCCTCGTCCGGGATCTCGACCACCCTGAACTTTTTCTGCGCCTTCTTGAGGAAATGCATGTCGGCGCGCCGCCGCTTCTTGAAGCAGAAGTAGATGGTGGCTTCCGGGCACAGCGTGAGCAGGTCCGACAGCGTGGCCAGGAGCAGCGGGAAGGCCGGCTCGAAGTACACGCAGTCGGCCGCGAGGATCACGTTCGGCTTCAGGGCTACGACGGCTGGGGGGAGTGGCTCGCCCCTGAGAGGTGGGAAGGGACGTGTGTTAGTATAGGTAGATTAGACTAGATGTGCCGGGGGAGCTGCACGTAGGCGTGGAGATCGGCGACGTTGTGACGCGTGAGACCCCGTGGGGAGATAAGATGAAGGATAAAGAGGGGATAGGGGATATGGGGAGAGGGGAAGTGAAACATAGGATAAAACTGACCAGTTCAGTATCGCGGCTTGGACTTTACCTTCGAGGTTGTTCAAGGCGATGTTGTGCTCCATCAACGAGTGCATCTCCAGCTGATCCGTGACGAACAGCGGGCTCTTCCCAACGGCGCACCCGAGAGCAACCGCCAAGCCCACCAACCCGCCTCCGGCCCCTAACTCTAATCTATCGTGAACAGCATGTGTTAGCAACGAGATCTTGAACTCGCTCGTAGTTTATCTCGTCTCGTCGCGTCACATCGTACAGTACATCATCCTATGACATCACAACCTGCGACAAGGAAGGAAAACCACAAACTGAGAGGTTGGTGCGGGATCAAGAATCAGACTCACATCCGCGCCTGCCCCAAGTCGTCCCGATGGTACCGGAGCATGTGCCTGCCGAGCACCATCCCCGCGGGCCACGTCTGGCCTCCGCATCCGGAAGCCAGGTCCTCGCGCAGGCGCAGCGGCTCCGCGAGCATGCCCTCGAACCCGACCTCCATCGTGCCCGCGGCCTTGTACGCCGGGAGGGGCGACAGGTCCTCGCCGATGGCCAGGGGGCTGAACTCGGGGGAGTCCGGCGCGGGGGGTGGTTGCGGTGGTAGCATTTTTGTTTTGCCGTTCGGTTTAGACGACAGTAACGACAGACACTACTACTGACTACCTACTAGTTACCTAGTTAAAGAGGTAGGTAGTTGTTCGTCACAGTATTCTCGCCATGGCGCGTGGCGATAGAGGTCCTAGTTCGGACGTGGAAAACTGGGTGCGAGCCTGAACATATCGGGCTCCGGACCCGGAAAACAGAGTTTGCTGCATCATGACACTGGGTCCTTCCCGTGAAGCGGCGAAGCCTATCGCAATCTAGAACAATATGTCTTATCTATGTCGCTATCGCGAAAACCGCGCTACATAGATACCTACTGCTCGCGTAATTAGGTACTAATTGGATTATTGGTGTGGGTTAGGGTACGGACATCCATTGAAGGATTTCGCAGGTATGGCTTCTGTGTATGGCTGGCTGGGGCGGATTGAGGGTGGACGATTCGAAGTGTGGCTGAGGTTATCGAGAATGGTAGATGCAGTACCGCCTATTTTCGAATCTTTGCAAAGTTGGCAGACCCACATTTAAATAGCTTTAACCATTTTAAGCCAATGGAATCTGGGGTTCATTCAACAACACCTGATTGAAATGTCTCCACTTTTGTACAGTAAAAATTTTCCCAATTTTGCCAAGACACACTAACCAATAATCGCTTGAAGATAAGTTATCAGTTCCTTACTAATTGCTTACTAATCCCCTTATCATTTCTTATCGGATTTCTTTTGATATTGGAGCCAGTAGAGCCTCACGTTTAAGCTAACTATAAATAGTAAAGCGCACCACAAAGGGTTTAGTGTTACTTAAAAGCGGGTCTGCCAACTTTGCAAAGATTCGAAAATAGGCGGTAAATGTCTCACTCCCAGTCGAACATTTGGTTGGAATTCCTCCATTAAAGGTCCACCAGCCAACCGGCAAAAAGCTTTTCGGGAGATTCAACTTACGAGGCTTCAAAGGCACGCAGTTGACTACTACCAGCTCTGTGAATTATTGTAATATACTCATTAATGATGCTGTGAAGTCCTAGCTAAGCTTTCTATAATTGGAGAAAGCTCTGAGGGGCCACCAATCAGAAGTGCGGTTACTTTCCCATCCATGTCGTGACTTTCGGCAATCTTCACCTTGGGCAAATCGGAATCGGGAAGGGCGAAGCAATATCCATCTGGTTGCTATCTCGTTATTTATATCAAGAACCCTAAGGATCAAAGATTGATATGGTATGTTCGATGGATAGTCGTGCATAATCCGAAGCCACTTCACTCCGACCCGTCTATTAGCACTTTAATCGTAAAAGGAAACAAACCCAACCAAGCATATCGCGACGTTCTTGTCTCACCTCCCAGGTTCGCTTTAGATTTGAAATTTGATTAGCTTTAGAGAGCTTCTATAAGCTATCGAACCTCCTATTTGAATGTGATTGTCGGATATCATTGTCATATCAGTAAGAAAAATGATTATCCTAGCTATATCAATATAAAAAACGTGGTTGGGGATGAAGTCATGACGCTTTACTACTCTACCATCAAATAGATCATTTACCTCATGCTTCCAAAATGTCTTTTTCATTACATCATATACACTATCCTCCAGCATCTCCAGCGTCGCTGAAACCGAAACTCGATGATCGATAAAAATACCTACCTACTCAAGCCATAGTGAAACGACCACTTCCTCGAGAATCCCGTAGTGCTAGTGTGTCAAGTCCCAAATAGTCCGCCTTAACGCGTCTCTTCTCTATTCCTTCTCGTGGCTCGCGAAATTAGATATTGGCTAGCCATGCCGCGATATCTCGACGGAGGGACGTTTCTGTTTATTAAAGTGCTTCAAATTTCTTGCGCTCTCCCTTGACTGAGACACGCGCTACCCAGGTACGGAATGCGATCGCCCACCCGCCCGAGGCGATCGATGTCGGCGCGTGGCTAAGACATTAGAATTCCACCAGCCCTACGCGATAGCACGGCGGGCACGCGCCAATTGCCTACCTCTTAGGTGGGCAGAGAAGCTTTGCGCGATGAGACCCCTCCAACCCCCCTTTCGTCATTATCGAATTCGCGCGCCTTGCGGCCTCGACGATGGCCTTCCAGCGCAGGGCGGGATGAGGCGAAGCCAGCAGCAAGGGAGGCCGACGTGATCGCTGAAGAATGGCTTCCTGGTATACTGTCGGCGTTGAGCCGGCTTTGGCTCTCTTTGCATCTTCTCTTGTTCTGCGCACGAAAGTACGATCCCTAGTTACGAGAACAGAGAACCGAGACTACAGATCTGATTCGACTCCATCTATCACCATTCACAACTTGCAATCGCGGCGCAGCTTTCGACGGCACAGTCGTATTCTCCCACATGTTAACGGTTTCGCCGGCTGTTATCCATCACGATGGTAATGGGATGTAAGAACGGCTTCGCACTCGGCGCGGCAGCAGCAGCTCTAGCGACGCTCGCAGGTGCTGCTCCGGTCGACAACTTCCCAATCAACTCTCAACTCCCGCCCGTAGCTCGCATATCAGAAGCTTTCGAATTCATCTTCTCCCCGATAACATTCTCCTCTCCCTCG
The DNA here is from genome assembly GCA_022836615.1 of Annulohypoxylon bovei var. microspora. Taxonomy (NCBI): domain Eukaryota; kingdom Fungi; phylum Ascomycota; class Sordariomycetes; order Xylariales; family Hypoxylaceae; genus Annulohypoxylon; species Annulohypoxylon bovei. The sequence continues at coordinate 34,920 of MU405345.1, forward strand.
GATATTACGTACCGGCTTGAGAACGCGCCGAAATGGCTTTCCATCGATAGCGCTTCGCGTCGACTCTTTGGGACGCCGAGTGACGAGGACGTCCCGCCTGGCGAAGTTGTCGGGGTCCCGATCGAATTAGTCGCGGAAGACGAGACGGGCTCGACGACGGCGAAGCCGACTTTGGTGGTATCAAGGAATAAGCCGCCTACCATCTCTATTCCTCTCTCAGAACAGCTTCCCAAGATTGGGACGTACATAGCCCCTTCATCCATACACTTTCACCCCTCTAAGGAGTTCTCCTTTAGCTTCGATGAGCACACGTTCCGCACGGATAGCGGCGACGGTGGGCTTAACTATTACGCCGTGTCCGGCGACAACGTACCTCTCCCTTCCTGGATATCCTTTAATACCGACGACCTCACTTTCTCTGGCAAGACGCCTTCATTCGAAACCCTAATCCAACCTCCGCAGACCTTTACTTTCCTCCTAGTCGCGTCAGATGTTGTGGGTTTCGCATCTGTCTCGGTACCCTTCTCGATCGTGGTAGGGAACCACGAATTAACTGCCGATCCACCTGTAGTCAAGCTCAATGCGACACAAGGAAAGTCCTTCGAATTCAAGGGTTTATCTGACGTGTTAAAACTTGATGAGAATCCCCTGAAGCTGGAAGATGTCGAGAGTATCGCCGCGCTCGACCTACCACCTTGGGTGTCCTTCGATAATGAGACATGGATGTTGAATGGCAAACCCGATGACAATGCCGAGTCGTCTAACATCACCATAGCTGTCACGGACAAATTTACTGATACCTTAAATCTAACGGTCTCGATTCATTTTAGCCTGTTCCTTTCAGACCTGCCTGATCTCAACCTCAAATCAGGTGACGACTTCTCTTTTGATCTGAATAAATATCTCTCGAACCCTTCTGAGATCCGGGTTACAGTGAAGGACGAGACGGATGCATCTTGGGCAGAGTTCAACTCTTCGTCGTTCATCCTCTCGGGATCCGTCCCTGAACCCAAATCAGCGAAGTCCGCGTCGGCGCCGCACGTCACTTTCAACGCTTCTTCCAAGCATACGAATGAGACAGAGACCAAAACCATGAACATAAAAATCGACTCACCCTCTCCTTCTCACGAGAGCCCACCTGAACCGAGCCACAAGCCGGATGACGATGGCACGGACGACTCGAACAAGAACTTACTCTGGCTACTTGTCATACCGATATTTTTAGCATTTGCCGGAATTATACTTCTCCTTTTCCACATCCGAAGGCGACGCCACCACCCTAGAAGACTTGAGGTATCCGGACCCATACCGGGAAGCTTCATGGCTAACCGGCCCGGAAGCTATGACAACGGTTCCGGTTCCGGCCAGACTACAAGGACCCTGGTGAATACAGTACCGCCACGTCTTTCCAAAGGTGGTGTATATGGACAGAATGCTCGAGCTTCTGCTACGAACCAACGAGCCTCCCAAACCGCATCGAATTCAAGTCTGACCGGAAACATACTGCCACATGCCATGATGGCGATGTACTCCAGAGCGAGGTCACCCGAGCATAGCGTCATTTTAGAGGGTAGTTCTTGGTCTGCGGAACGTAGTCAACCATCCCCGCAGGTAATAGGAGCAACAGACGAAATGAGTCTGCTGTCAGATACTAGCCTCGGAGACGGCGATGCGTATATAGTGCAAGCGCAATCATACTCCATTCCACGGGGGCCTCGACAGGATCCATACCGGAATCTCTCAGTCCCAGGAAACCCGGAGCCTTTCAGTATACAAACCACGCCGGAAATTGCCTACATTGCAGGCGGTAGATATGAGTCCGACTCGGACGAAGCGGTCCCGCCAGCAATTGGCTATGCCGCACAGCCAAAGTCAGAACAGCACGAAGATACGGGTCTCACCCTCCGTGATGTCGGGAAGCGAATATCTAATTTATGGAAGAGGGAGAGCAAGATTCAGCTTCCCGAGGAGCAGAAGCGGAATAGCATGCATAGCGACTCCACCGGCAAGACGACTTGCACGAGTATCCTGACTTCTGGATTAACCGGGGGAGCCGAGGAAGAGGCCACGACGAGCATAAATATGGTCGTAAAACCAACTATAATACACATACCTAGTAGACCGGGAGAGGCGCGACAAGTGAGCAGGAGGATAAGCGAGTCCTCGCCGCTCTTCGGCGGGCGGTCAATCATACAATCACCGCGAAATTTCGGATTAGCGAACCGATCACCCGAAACAGTAATACAAGCGAGCCCGGTGCTGCCGCCGAATCTAGAGGATTTCGCAAATCCCCGCGATAGCGATTCATCGTGGGATCGGATCGCGAGGAATTCCTTAGGCATCGCCTATAAAGACCTCATCACCGAGCCGGAGAAAGTCGTTCCGCGTCAAGAATCCCCGGTAGATCCAGCTCAGGGCGAGAACTGGATAATACACGATAGAGCCCGGGATCTATTATCCCCGGGCCAATGGCCACAGCCAAATACATCCGTCAACGTCCACATGGTTGGCATAGCGCGTACCTCGCCCTTCGACACATCTAGCGAACTGCCGAGGCTACCGCCCACATCGGCATTGGCGATATCCAAGGGCGAAGGGAAAAATAGAATGGCGGTGAGCCGGCGCCCATCACAACACTCTACTCTCCAGAGTACGCCGTCGCTCACCTCGAGATCCGATAAATCCTACTCCTCCCGGGACGATCAATTATACACCAGGCAAAGAACGCCTGGTGAGATGCGAGCGTTAGCATCGCAGACGCCGTCCACGGCGGACGGGTGGGACGCGCCAAACCGGCCGTTGCCCGAGACGCCCGTGCGTAGCAGAGCGCCGCTGGCGAATCGGGCTAACGAGGCATACTACGGTCTAGCGGGGGGAGGCGGTCAAAGCTCCGATATCGAGAACGTACCGTCCAAGAACTGGAAATCGACAAGGAGTCTGAAGAGCGCCAAGAGCTTGCGCAGCGTTTGGGCTGACGAGGATGATGAAGACGCGTGGGAGGATATACGCCCGCCGACGACTATCGACGGCTGGGATGACGGTGGTGATAGCGACGGGAGCTTCACGGTTTATATCTAATATGTTGTGAGAGAGGAGAATATGATACCTACCTAGATACTTAATGTTATTAGTCTGCTGCTTGGCATATTTGCTAGACACTATAAGCGACAAAATCCTCGGTTGTCAAAGCAAAGCTAGTGATTCGCCTCGATATGAATATTTGTAATATGTAGCATGTGACCCCAGGCACTCAGATAAACGGAGGGGGTCGAGACCAACGACTCGGAGACCGAAGTCGACAAGATACGGTGATATGTTCCCTCTTCGGCATGAGAGTATCTCCTTGATGTCACTTCAAGAAACACTCATGGATCCGGGATTCCCGGAACAGGCCGAACCCGTGGCCGGGGTTGGGGGTTGAGGTTACATTCATATCGCCGCTCCGGGGAACCCGAGAGAGGAGTAATTGTAGCTATATTGTGCTATGTTGGTAGCACACGCGAATGCGATAGATGTTCCCAAATTTAGCTTCGATAGCTTTGCCTGGCAGTAATATACCTAGATGACTTTTATTGTCCATATCATATTCCATAGAAGCCTTGGAATATACTGTATTGTACTTGCAAGAGTAGATGGTTGTGATCTGGTAAGGTGATGATCAATACTTAAAGTGTACTATTTCCTGTTTCCGCGACTCGAGTGAGGCGAGGCGGCAATGCCTCTCCCCTGCATGGTAAGCTTAACTCCTTGTGGTATGAGATGCATGGTATCCCAGGAGCTCAGTAGCATTCGTGAAAGCCTAGAAGCGCTTTTCATTCGGACCTTCACACTTCAATATCGAGAAGCTAGGGATTTAAAAAAAAAACTGCCTCGGGTTGTTTCCAAGGTTTTATTTAATCAGAAAGAGGAAATTCTTGATTCTTGAAATGGAAATGGCAAGTTCTACGAACTACTTATTAGCTCTTTTTATTGTATCATTGTTTCCATGTCTGCCTTATGTATTTGTACCTTGAGGCTTGAGATTCCACCTGCCCCGGTTCCAGGCGGAGGTTATCACCCTAAGGCTCTTTCCTTCTGCTGTGAAACGCCGACCAATTGTTTTAGCACCTTTTCGAGCCTTCGTAAGAGCACACGCGACACTGCCAAATAAGAAAAACTCCTTCGTCTCCGTTTCATAACTCCGAATTTTGAGGTCATAGGGTCACCTAAATCCCAAGTTGTAATTCGAGTACCCGATGAATAACCGGGTGGATACTTTCTATATGTAGGTAGGTGTGTTAGGTGTACGTATGTATTTTATTTGAGTTTTAATAGCTCCTTTTGTCCTATTATGATTCGTGACGATCAAAAGTTACTGTGTACTTCTTGTTCTTTCAACATTAAATATGTATTTCAACTCAAAGAATTAGGTATGGATTCAGTGCTGACTGGCATGCAAATGCCCGATGATGTCGTGACGCATGATGTATCCTTACAACATCATAGTGGCTTTTCAAACAATTCTATTCGGTTCTGGGCTGTGATGGAATTGCCCAGGTGAGCATGCAAAATTGCCCAAATCCTACCTACTATTGATGTACATAGAATGGGCATGTGTACATAATTTACCTCGGTGAGGATCCTTGGGACAATGATCAATTTCCATCGAAGGCCTAGATGTCTATATCTAAAGTGTCTTAGGTACGATCTAGGTATGTATAGATACCTAGTATGTACGCGACAAACTGCATGTAATGATGTACCCAAGGTATACGATATGACTGCCTAAAATAGTAAAAGGTAGGTAAGTTTGATAAGTCATCAGTGGGTGCCAGCTGCCCATCGTCAATAATCGGATGGTATGGTTTTTTTTCTCTATGTACTAGGCACGTCTAGAAGCATAACACCAAAACCCCGCCTTAGCCCTTTAGCTTTTGGCCTTGCCTTCCATTCTCTACCCAGTCACCCAGTCGCCCAGTCTACCTAACTTGCACCCTACTACTACCTCCTAGACCTATTGCCCTCCACGTACCTCCGCTACTTACCTACTTTACACTGCCTGCTACCTTACCATATCCCATCCCACCATTATCTCTTGACTCTCTAGCACCGAACTTGATTCAACACATTCTTTTCGCGCGACGCCGAAGTGCCTTTTTCTCTCTCTCCCACACACAAACCACTACTACATCATTCCCCCCAAAAAGACACTACCCGCGGCTCCTACCGTATTCGTCTATATCCACATACATACCCATTTTCTTCCTCCAGGCCATTGAAAATTTTGACGATCAGCAAAGCAACCCACGATATTGCCCCTCCTTCAAGTACTTCTTCAGTACATGACCATCCGACCAATTTGAGAACCCTACGCGCTGCGATAATATTAAACTCTTTTCGCCATGGGTCAGACCCTTTCCGAGCCTGTCGTGGACAAGGTATGATAGCATTCTATTATTTGGATCTCTTCAATTGCGCCGTTCCCATCTTGTCTCCCTCCCCCCCACAGCCTACTCGTTGACCCGTGACTCCGCGCCTTGTCTGGTGGCCTTGCCTGACAACATCGCGATACCCCATTTCTAATGTCTCTACGTGCGGCGATGCCACCATACATTTACGTTTTGAAAGCACTTTTGCTAACTGGGAATTTCTCTGCTAGGCTTCCGACAAGGGCGAAGATGACCGACTGTTGTACGGCGTGTCGGCTATGCAGGGATGGCGTATTAGCATGGAGGATTCTCACTGCACCATCCTTGACCTGTTGACCCCCAAAGCAGACGATGAGAAGAAGGCTCATCCTTCCCGGTTATCTTTCTTCGGTGTCTTTGATGGACATGGTGGAGATAAGGTCGCCCAGTTCGCGGGCAAGAATATATACGATATTCTCAAAAAGCAAGACACATTCAAGGCTGGCAATTACGAGCAGTCCTTAAAGGACACATTCCTCGCGACTGATCGAGCAATATTGAGTGGTATGGATTCTCTATGGGAAACATTACATTATATATGTGGAGTCTAACCTTTGCTTAGATCCTCAATATGAGGAGGAAGTATCTGGCTGTACCGCATGCTGTGGTCTGATTACCGGCGAGAAGATCTTTATTGTTTGTACCCTGACATCTCACTGCCTAGAATTTATAACTAACTCGAATATCTAGGCGAATGCTGGCGACTCTCGAAGTGTCCTGGGAGTAAAAGGAAGAGCTAAGCCGCTTTCCTTTGACCATAAACCGCAGAACGAAGGTTAGTAGAATCGTTCGACATCATAAGTCTCTGATTTCAAAGTTGCTAACATATCCGATTTCTACAGGCGAGAAGGCGCGAATTACTGCTGCCGGCGGTTTTGTTGACTTCGGTCGTGTCAACGGCAACCTTGCGCTCTCTCGAGCCATCGGAGATTTCGAATTCAAGAAGAGCGCCGAGCTTGCGCCCGAACAGCAGATCGTGACCGCATTCCCAGACGTAGTCGCGCATGACATCAGCGACGACGACGAGTTCTTAGTCATCGCATGTGATGGTACGTTTATATTCTTCCCCCCAGTATATCTAGGTAGACGTAGTAGCTAACCAGTATCATAGGCATTTGGGATTGCCAGTCTTCGCAAGCGGTTGTTGAGTTCGTCCGTAGGGGGATTGCGGCAAAGCAGGAGTTGGATAAGATTTGCGAGAACATGATGGACAACTGCCTGGCGTCTAATTCTGAGACTGGCGGAGTTGGCTGTGACAACATGACCATGGTCATCGTGGGCTTCTTAAGAGGCAGAAGTAAGGAGGAATGGTACGAAGAGGTTGCCAGTCGTGTGGCTAAAGGCGACGGCCCTTGTGCCCCTCCCGAATACGGTATGCCTTCTTAGAGCCCGGGGTCTCCTAAATAATTCATAAAACTGACCTTGAGACTCTCAGCTGAATTCCGGGGACCTGGTGTGCATCATAATTTCGACGACAGTGACAGCGGATATGATGTTGACATGGAGAACAAGACAAAGGCTTTTGGACTTGGTGGGTACAAGGGTCGTATCATCTTTCTTGGTGACGGTACTGAAGTTCTTACCGACTCTGACGACACCGAGATGTTTGACAATTCCGAGGAAGACAAGGACTTGGCAAGTCAAGTGTCTAAAAGCTCCTCTGGCGAGGATGATGCCGAGCTGAGTCGACTACCGCCCAGAGCTCCCTCGCCTCCCCCTCGAACACCTAAGAAGCAAGAAGACAAATCTCAGACAAAGATTAGCGAATCGACACCTAACACTACCACATCGACCACATCGGAGACTGCTGCGGAGGCTCTCAAGGAGGAACCTAAAGAGGCGAAACTAGAAGTAGCCGCCGCGTCTAAAGATTGATTAGCGTACAGCTTTATTAGGCAGGATACTTTCAGAACCGTATCATTGGGCATTTCTACGCCGTTCACCTGCTGATTGTTAGGATTTACCTTACCCCCCACCACGTCCTCTAGATGATTAGGGTCGTTTACGACAGAGCAACGAAGAGTTTGGTTTACTTTGGCACATGAGGGGATTATCGGAAGGGAAGGGGGAGAGGTTGAACGGTATGTGGGATATTCTCCCTAATAAGGAGATTGCCATAGCAGAGACCTTGAGACACGCGACACGACCATTGGAGCCATCACACATTTGCAACTTTGGCGGTGAAGGTTTTGGGAGGACCTTCTTGACGGATTGCATGGTGGCTCTTCTGAAATCTTTATAGCTGGAGTGTTCCGTATGCTGTATGAACCCCACGAGTTACACATGCATTGTTTTGATTTTTCTCTTTTTAAGAGTGCAGAAGTAGCAAGTTGACGAAAATGCATTAATGCCAACAAAAGACTTGGTGATTATTATAATAATGTGAATGTGAAATTGATTAAATATTTATTCCCAAGGTACATATGTAGGTAGTCCCCCTCTGCCCCTTTCTAATTTGTGCATTGTGCACTGCCAGAGGTATGCTCGCTTATGTAATGATTGAGTCGGATTAAGGATAGCCGAATCGCCGTTTAACAGCGGGCACAGCGGGCTGATCTTGGCAGTTGTCCCTAGCTCTCACGATAAGATCTGAAATTTAAATTTTGCCAGGCGGTTTTGCCTTTATCGTAATTCCTCATAAAAGGACCAAGTCTGATCTATTGCAGAATATGTTACATTTATAGCCCATGTCCCTGGGAATTAATTCACTATGGAGGGCTCGAATTCTCAAAGTCCATATCGGAGGGTTCTCCCCAATTCCCAGGGAGCAGTACAATCCATTGTTTCTCCAACGATCGAGTCCCCGACAATGGTACTCGACTCCTATCGTGAGGGAGGTCGTTGTGAACGAGCCCTCGAAGCATTTGTCCCAATCGTCATTTGACAATAAATTGCGCAGAAGACTCATCAGGAGGAGATCTAACTCGGAACTTGTGGAACCTGCACTTGTAAAGTTTCCAGTTCAATATCGCACCGGGCGTTTGTCACGCAAAAGCTTGCGCCAGTATCAAAGAGGTGTTGCAAACCAAATTTTATTCGACGCAGCGCGTGAGATTTCTGGAAAACCTCTAAGTACTTGGCGCACGACCTTGGCCTTTATGTTGCTGGTTACGCCTAGCCATGGGGAAGTATTGAATTTTCGGGTCATCATAGGGAAAGGCGTCTCAGCAGAAGCCCGCCAGATTCTCTCAGGGCCAGATACACACATTTCCGAGATCTGCCGAAGGAACGAATGCTTCGTTCAAATCGAAAACTCTGTCACTAAGGATGAACAACTTATTTTCACCTTATCCGGCTCTGAAATCTCGGTCCGAAATTCGCTTCGAGATATCATTGGAGTAGTAGGGGCAATCACCGCTGTTAGAATATCCGACCCGGCCTCTCAAAGACTGTTGTTGGATGTTTGGAAAGAAGCAGTAGAAAGACGACCGGAAACGCGGCTTTTGCGTAGCGGAGAAGCTGGGGAGACTGTCGTCGATGACAAGACAATAACAGTAAAGGCATCGTTGTCCAACACTCATACAATTTACAAACCCTACCGGTTAATCCAACGAGCTGACGATATCGGTCGCCCTATTAGTTGGACCAAAACATCCTTCGAAGAATATGTTGCAGCATTGGTTCATGGCGAAGTCCCAACCAGTCTCGCCCGATCGCTGTACCCAAATTATCCCGACCACCAACAAACAGTTGTTTCCATGCTTGTCAACCTATTCACCTCTCGAAACACCAGACATGCAATTTCTCTGTCTGCGACGAAGATGGCTCTCCGCTTCATCGGATCCTGTGGTCATGGCTTTCGTCGCGAATCCTGGACAATCTATACCCGTGTGAGGCAGCTACACATGCCTTTAGATGCCGAAATATTCAATATATTTCTCGTTAATGCCTCGAAAGATAAAGATATTAATACCTTCAACAGAATATTAAGATTGATGGTCCGGAGAGGGTTTCCCCCACAGAGTCGTGCTTGGGTCGCATTCCTCGTGATGATTCAGCGCCCGGCAGCCAAGCGCTATATCGTGGCAAAACTGATGGCCAAGAATCTGGACCATAATCCGATGATACTTCGCGCGATAGGCAGAGAAATGGCGATGGTCAATCTTGAAAGTCGACTATCAGCGGCGCCGTCAGCGACGCTTGACATCGAAAAGTTTGTGGACAAGATGAATGACGCGTTCGGCTCCGGATGGTTGGATGTAGTTACCCTCAACAAGATATTGGATTTACTCAGTATGCGAAACCGGCTAGACGCTTGTAAAGTTTTGCTGAGCGTTGTCCATAGTACTCAATGTACTTTGCCCGATGCAGTTACGCTAAACACGATGTTGTCCCGTGTAAATGGCTTTGCAAAGCAGATGGAAATGTTACAGTCAATATTAACTCGCTGGCCGCGGCTCATACCAGATGCTGTCACTTACCATCTGTTGTTCCGAATGGGTTGGACGAGACGTTACCCCAACATGCTTAGAGTGGTATGGCGATATGCTGTCCTTTCGGATAAGACAAGCTCTAGGATGCGACATACTCTCTCGAAGCTTATCAGGCAGACGGAGAATCCAAGTAACCGGACTGCCTTTTTAAAGGGGTGGGAGGGCGTGATATTTGGCCAAAAAGAACTGGCAGAAACACGATTAACTCAGCCAGATATCCTCGAAGTAAGATATATGATGCCTAAATACGTTACGCATGCAAGGGGGATGAGACCGGCTGTCAATTTCGGAGACAAGCTTAAGGAAGCGATTTCAATGGATGTCAAGATACACCAAGCGCTGAAGGAGGGGAAGATGGCCGAGATAAAATCGCACACGGTGGATATACCATTAGAGCCGAAGGTGAGACGCGAAGCCAGCGAATTTCAGGCTCCCGGAGAAGAACCTGGACATAGTGCTCTCGGCGGCAAGGATTGGTATGACGAGCAGCTAGATATGCTTCAATCTCATTCCCAACCTGGCACTAAAACTCGGAAGGAAGATCGATGGGTCCAGACAGCTCTGGTGGAGGATGGAAATTATGAAAATTAGGGGGCAAGTGTATATTATGATGACTTATACGATATCTTGTCGAACATACCTAGCATAGAGGATAGAGCCAACTCGGAGATACCCATAAATATTAGGTTACCGATGTGTAATGAGACTTTAGGGATATTAGAAGACTTTGTTCAATCATCAAGCTATCAATCATACACATGATGCTTCTTAGGGCACGTGAGGTTCAATATCTAGGTACGTGAAGTATTGATATTCGATATTTGTACCTACCTAAATTTGATATTGCTATAAGTCAGTGCTTCCCTCAATAGTACCTGCCCCAATCTGCCTAGATACATGGATATGTGCTATAGATATTTTAAAGTGGGCGATGTCAAAGCCATTGATAACCGTTCTCTCTACCTAAATATTGTGTTGCTGTAGCTGCCGTAGCTGCAGGTAGGTACCTACCTTCTAAATTCAGAACGGTACAGTTAGCAAAAACCACTTTAACTTTGGCAAATTCGCAATATCTCGTCTTTCATTTGCCCCTCCAACATTTAAATGCCCCGCACCGTTCTCACGCGACTTCCTTCAAGTCAGCTCAAGCTTCTTAAAACCCCAACTTTGTCGTCTTACTTCTTTACAAACTACAAACCGTATTTTCGTTTATTCTCACTTTCGACTAATAATACCACTGTTACTGCTTCACATTCTTTCAGAAGAACGTACCTTACTCCAACCGTTCGAGCACATCAATCCCGCAAGATGGCTCCTCAACTTGACGGGTACTTTGCCCAAGTCGACACTCTATCGTCGCACTTTATCGACCGCCTTGCCAAGGCTGTTGCCATTCCCTCTGTGTCTTCGGACGCCGCCCGCCGACCTGATGTTGTCCGCATGGCCCATTTCCTGGCCGACGAGCTCAAGACCCTGGGCGCCACCGTCGAGCTCCGACCCCTCGGCAAGCAACCCGACGCGCCGGAGCTTGAGCTCCCACCTGTCATCCTTGCCCGATACGGCAGCGATAAGAGCAAGCGCACTGTCCTGGTCTATGGACACTACGATGTCCAGCCTGCCGAGAAGAGCGACGGCTGGAGCACTGAGCCTTTCACCCTGAAGGTTGGCGAAGACGGCCGCATGTTTGGCCGTGGCAGTACAGATGACAAGGGTCCGGTCCTCGGCTGGCTAAACGCCATAGAGGCGCACCAGAAGGCCGGGGTCGACTTCCCTGTCAACCTTCTCATGTGCTTCGAGGGCATGGAAGAATACGGATCTGAAGGACTGGACGAACTTATCGAGAAGGAAGGAAAGGGTTATTTTGCGGATGCTGATGTTGTCTGCATCAGCGACAACTACTGGCTAGGTACAGAGAAGCCATGCCTGACATATGGTCTCAGAGGCGTGAACTACTATTCCATCGAGGTCTCAGGCCCCGGCGCCGACCTGCACAGTGGTGTCTTTGGCGGCACGGCACAGGAGCCCATGACAGATCTGGTGCGTGTGCTTGCTACCCTTGTCGACACCAACGGCAAGATTCTTGTCCCTGGAATCATGGAGCAAGTAGCTCCGGTCACGAGCGAAGAGGAGGGTCTCTATGACAACATCTCTTTCACGATGGAGACCCTGCACGAGTCCCTCGGAGCCAAGACTACCATCTTCGAGGACAAGAAGTCGACCCTAATGGCTCGATGGCGATACCCTTCGCTGTCTGTCCACGGTATTGAGGGAGCCTTCTCAGCACCGGGTGCCAAGACGGTCATTCCCGCCAAGGTCATTGGCAAGTTCTCCATCCGCACAGTTCCCAACATGGAGATCGAGCAGACGAACGAGCTGGTCTACAAGTATGTCAACGAAACGTTTGCCAAGCTAAACTCTAAGAACACCTTGAAGGTGTTCGCTCAGCACTGCGGCAAGTGGTGGGTCGCTAGCCCTAACCACTGGAACTTCCGGGCCGCTGGCAAGGCGGTTGAGCGTGTCTGGGGTGTCCAGCCGGACTTCACGCGCGAGGGTGGAAGGTAAGCTATCTTCTATTAATTGCTTCTATATAGGATAGTTCTTACACTAACATTGGTATAGTATCCCTGTAACTCTCACATTCGAGCAAGCCACCGGCAAGAACGTTCTCCTGTTGCCCATGGGCTCCTCAACAGACGGTGCTCACTCGATTAACGAGAAGCTGGATAAGCGAAACTACATCGAGGGTATCAAGCTGCTAGGTGCGTACTTGCACTACGTTGCAGAAGAGCCTCAGCAGTAGGCTTTTGTCCGGAGTTGTTAGCTTGCATACAGTGATGGGGTTATGACTCATTCACTGCATGGTATCGTAATTGATAATGAGAAAGATGTGAAATGAGAACATGGCTATAGTGATTTGTGAATGTGAATTGTGAGCTATCTACTAGGTATATAAGAGAAATCAATGCTGTAGTTCTTGTGTGCTGTTCAGACTTCGCAGGTTTGGACCAAATTTAGGTACTACGCGCGCCCCCCTATTTGAGTAACCCCTATCCTACTAGATCACACTAGAGTATTACTCTGGATATTTTTCGGGTGAGTCTGCAATTACAATTAGGTAGCGCTATGCTGTGATCTGCCCCTAGGGAGAATACGAGCAAATCATAGCTCTGAACATTTACATGAAACAAACGTATAGATGCCTACCTGTGTTAGCTCTTTAGTTTGTGTAACACCCGAGTATTTGCTTCCTTGATTTTGAGTCTATTCTTTTATTATTACTTGGTTTCTTTTTGTTAAGCTTTCCTTCGTGCCCATACCGAGCAATACACCAGGTAGGCATGTTATCGTCTATATCGGCGTTGTACAACAGTAATATACGTTCAGGTTCCCATCGCTAGGAGAAATGCGTGTATGTAACTCCCTGCCCCCTTTTCCCCCTCGGCTCGGCCTTTTACGTGCCTCATCTACATACCTAGATAGTAAGCAACCCCTCCACCCACTCCCCAACTCGTAGCTCGGGCACATCACCTTAACAACACCTACCCCTTTCCATTAAAATTACCTATGTATTTCTATTTCGAGAAACGCGAGCTCCCGCCGCCGCCCCCACACGTCGCACGGCAGGAACCGCCACGCCCCGGCGTGCCGCGGCGACAGCCGGTCGGCCACGGCGTGGATCGCGGGGACCGAGAGACGCGCCCCGCCGTCGTAGGCCGTGTCCCGCAGCCGGATCGCGAGCGGCGCGACCGTGTACCGGTCTGCGCGCGCGTGGAAGGCGGACTCTGCCGCTAGGTGGGTTTGTGTTAGGGAGGAGGCGCGGTTGGTCCGGCGGGGTTTGCGCGGTTTGAGTTTGGGTGGTGCTGGCGCTGCTGCTGCGATTGATGTGGTGGATTTGGACGGCGGGGAGGGCGTGCAGGACGGCGGCGTGGAGATCGAGGGTGAGGTTGAGGTTGAGGGTTGGGAGGGGGAGGGGGAAGGTGAGAGGGATGGGAGAGAGGAGGTGGATGGGGGAGCGCGAGCGCGAGCGCGGGGCGAGGTGCAGAGCTCTTGCATGTGCAGCAGCGTTGGGATTTGGTTGTGCAGGTGAGGGACGAGGACCGAGGCGAGGGAGGTGAGGAGCGTGCGTAGAGTTGATGGTGCGTATGATGATGGTTGGGGGTGTGTTTCGACGGCGTAGGAGTGCAGGTTTTGGAGGAGCGTTGGGAGGTCGGGTGATGGAGTTTCAATGTCTTTCTCCTTTCCTCCTTTTTCTTCTTGTTTATTATCGCTATCTGCATCATCAGCATTGTCAACACCCCCATCTCTTCCCGTCCTCAACCCCTTTTCCCTCCCTCCCAAAATTCCCCTCTCCAGCCCCAACACGGCTTCAAAACCCGGTAGCATAGCGCTCTCCTTCATCTCATGATAATCTAGCACCCAGCCGCTCCATACCCGCGCCAGAAACAGGAAATCTGCCACGTCGACGGGGTCACGGACGAACGGCGCTTGCAGGTACAGCGCGTTGAGGCCGCGCAGCATCGCGTTGTGCGTGTGGGATAGCTCGTTGGCTATGTGGTGCGCCGAATGGGTTATCTGTGGTTCTGGTGGTTAGGACCTAGGCTAAGAAAGATGAGATGAAGTGTATATGATGGTGAGTAGGCGTAGGTATGGGCGAGATTAGCTTTCGGGGAAGAGGGATGAGGAGGGGAAAAGGGGGTAGGATAGGATGAGACGAAAGACATACACGCTGAGTTCGAGATAGAGGTTCGATGAGCGGCCACGGTTCGTCTGCCCATGGTTTTCGAGCGATGGCCTTGGCCTTGCCTTTTCCCTTACTGTTATCCGTAGGAAGATCTGGAGAAGGATCTGGAGGAGGATCTTTGGGAGGTTGTACATCACTAGCCGAAGGGGTCTTGGGAGGAGGAGGAAGAGAAGGAGCAGAGGGTCTGGGTTCTAGCGTTGTGATGATGGCCATTCCCGCTCTCGAGAGAATCATCGTGAGTCCGGGTACACCTTTCGTGTCCGGCGCCTAGTTCTCAAGGACTACGAAAGGACAGAAAGAATCATTTGAAGCGGGTAAGACGAGACCGTTATAAGCCACCTTAGCAAGCAGAGGACACGGGACCTGACATAGCAGCAGCTTTGTGAACCTCTCTATTTCATCTCGGTCAATATTCCTATTCCTACCTACCTTCTACGATGAGTCTTCGAAAAGTCGAAAATTGATTGCATGTCCGCTCACCTCTTATCAGCTACAGCCACACCAGCAACTGGGCGGCGCCATCCCAAGTTAAAAATCGATTTATCGTGTACGCCACCCTCCCCAATATTGGATCACAGCAGCTAGGAAAGCGTCAATATTCGGCGGAGGCGTTTATTCTAGATAGCTACAAGATAGCTATTTTTTTACCTTGTTCCTCTCTCGCCCAGAATGTAACTCGGAGCAGTCGATGACCGCTCATGGTCGCATTGAGGCTGTTCTCGGCCCGGCGATTTGAATGTGCCACGAGCCAGGCTACCCAGCAGCTGACTTCTGCTGAATCCCACGATTAATAAGCCGCAGGAGATCGCGAGCGGTGGAAACCTTCCGGTCCATAAGTGTCAGAAGTATTTTTTGATATCATGTAGTGCGACACTATCTCCTGCCCACCCCCCACCGTGTAAACCCCTTCTAATGGTATCCCAAGACTTTTGCTCCTGAATCTTATGCGGAACGCTACATCATATATCATGAGCATATAGGCGAACTCGTTACGGAAGTTCGCTCTCGCCCTTAACTCCCTGAGGACCGCTGTTATCGAGTCCTTCCCAAGTCCGATCCCAACCTTTAACGCAGTCCACGGCCCCTCTAGACTCACCGCCTTCCGCCATATCCTTGATATCGCTCCAATATTCCAACCTCCGGACCTCCTCGTCAGCATGCTTGATTGCTTCGGCCAGATTTTCGGCCTTTCGTTGAGTCGCGGGTGCTTTCCCTTTGTCTCCTTTGTTCCCTTCGTCTACCTGGTCGTCATGAAGCTGTATGAGTCTCGCCAGCAGTAGCTTCCGGGTCGCCTGAAATACAAATAGAGACATGATCTCGTGCATGTAATCATCCAATTGCTGCAAGTCGTCTGAGCAATGCTCGATGTAGTTCTCCATAGCCTCGAGCCGTTCCCGGTCGATGCGCGACCGCCTTAGAATCGGCATTAACTCATCGACAGAAGTTATATCTACCTTAAGTTCATATTCTTCTTCGTCGCCTCGTCTTGAATCCCTAGACATCCTAGGAGTCTCTTGGGATAGGCGGGCCGATAGTTGGTCAATGCTCGCACGATCTCCATGCCTCCTCGTAGAAGTAACTGAGAAATATTCGGGGTTCAGCAAGTGTGCGTCGTTTGCCTGGTAACCTAAACCCTTTTTTATTCGCCTTCTGATCCACGCTCTCCTCCGCACGAACGAATTATACCACTTAGGCCCGTGCCACGAGAAGTTCTTGGCGAACATAAACGAGTATTCCCAGCCATCGCCATCTGTCTGGATGGCCTCGTCGCGATTTATGCGCCACTCAGGCCAAGCCCATTCCCAGCTCGGGTCGGGAACCTGAGCAGTGCGGATGTCTGTGGGGCTGGGTTTGTGCACGAAGTTGGTCCAAGGCGTGGGATCTAGATTTCCTAACGCGGCGGAAGAGAAGAGAGGTATACCGCAGAGAAATCCACCGCGCTGGTTCTCATATAGTATGTCAATGGCCGACTCATAATCTTTCGGAGATCGCGTGCGACGCTTCTTGCCACCATAACTCTTCCCAGGACTATTTTCTTTTGCGACAGGTTTCTTTGCTGCTACCGGATCTCCAACATCCTTCGCAGAAGTCTGTGATGTGTCCTGTTCGCCGGAAGGACCGGCGTCCGTATCTGTATTGGTTTTCGGTTGACCATCTTCTGTTTCGGGAGGCTGCGTCGACGGAGATCGACTGTCGGGCGAAATCAGCGGTTGATTTGAAGTAGAATGGCCGATGTTAATAACAGAATTGGGCGTCAGGGGATCTTCGTTCGCCGCGGTGTGGTCGACCAGACTGATTTCATGATCAATCTCGGTATCTTTTAGCGAAGGCACGCGACGAGAGCTGCGCAGATGCGCTTTGGTCTTGGGCATCGTTCGAATAAGACAAATTCAGCATAATGAAAGCTATCGCATAGTCGATAATAGTATGAAATTGGAGTGGACGCTACTCGTTAGTTAAGCTAGTCCTGACTATGAAGCACAATAGGATATTTTAGGATGTCAACTGTTTATGTTCAGTTGAACGTACAGCCTAGCAGCTCTTGGAGGGAGAAGAAGCAATATGCTTCAGGGTGATGCTTCCAAGTCTAATGTTAAGTCTTAACTAAAAAGCTAAAGACATATGGGCCTGGAGCTAACATCAATGATGACGAAGGAGGCTAAAAACCAGTTATGAGTCTTCGAAGCTAGTTAACAACTAATAAAACTAATAGCACTGATCTTCAGCTTTAAACTAGCTGGGCCTCGGACTAGTATGCAGATAGGCCTTTAATTTGGGAGAGGAAGTGTATGTATTCAACTTCTGAGGCCACACAAAGACCAAGAATTGGATTTCACGATATCAAAAATGTAGTTGTTGGTGATGTAATTCGAGGATAAAAAATAATAATAATAAACATTAGCTGCATCTCCCTAGTACGAAGTGATCTAGAACGTGCTTGCCAATTGAAGAGCTTAGGTTATGTGGGTCTCAAATAATATATTGAAGTAGACTCAATATAGGTACTTGAAGGAAACCTGAGCCATCTACCATGTTGCGTAAGAACATAGGTCACTTCGAAGTCTCTTAGCTGTTACACCTTCTCCCCACTTCGCATTAAATATACTCTACGTCATGTATCTTGTGACAATGGAGCAATCATCGAGTAAAAGCAACCACCACTTGCAAGGTACGGAGCGAATCGCCATAAACTTGAGTCGGGAAGCACCTAGGCACCTGAAGGTAAAGTCGTACGTTGTCTAAGAGGTACTTGTACGTAGTTATTAGCAATAAATTGACTCTTTAGCCTTGACGTCCAATAACTTCAACTTCTCATCTCAATCCTCACGCCTAACTGAAGCTCGTAACACCCAAAGTCCTAACCATTCGATATCAACTTGTTCCTGAATCTCATTCTACAACACGTACGGAACAAACAAATCACAATGTCGAGATCTAGATTACCCCTCCTGGTCGGTTTAACCGCTGCTGGTGGCGTTGGCTACTACTTCTATAGCGCAGGTGGCGATAGCAAGGTCGCCCAGAAGAAAGCTGAAGGTTAGGCTCTTCTTAACTATTTTACTTTACGTCAACATTCCATCTCGAACTGTCATTCTCAGCATGGAAATATTACGTATGAACTGACAACGTAAAAGCCGACGCGCACAGAATCTCTTCCCAGTTTAAATCGGAGTTGCCCGGTCGGGGAGAGCAGGCGAAGAAGGATGCGGAGAAGTATGGCGCACAAGCCGGCGCAAAGGTCGACAGCACCGTAAGTCGCCCTGTCGCATTTTGCGTGGTGCTCGTCGTAAATTCTGACAACCTCTTGATAACTAGATTGGAAAGACGCAAGCCGAATTGCGAAAGGCCGCTGACGAGGCCGAGGCCTACGCAAAGGACGCCAAAGCTACTGCTCAGAAGAAGATTGACGAGTTCGACAAGAAGGTCGAGGCCGAAGCGTCTAAGGCCAAGAGCGGCATCTCAAGCTGGTTTGGCGGCGGCGGAAAATGACTTAGTTAACTGATGAAGTCTTTTACCTATTCTAAGATGGCACGACAGCCTCACTTAGGACCTGAGGGTTGTCTGGAATAGTCGAACGGATTGTTCTGTATGATTGACGTTTATACGTATCAAGTGCCTAATAACTTTTTTTATCAAACCAAGATAACTTGTAAGACAGACGACAAGTCTTATGATATGAGGTCTCCCGGCCCATCGTGATATCGTCTCTTGACGCCTAGATCTTTTAACGCCGTAACTCCCCATGCCGTATGCGTATAAACCGTGGTCCCCAAACGCCTGACGGTCGTAAATCATGCAGATGCTTCCCAACAGCCTGGCGAACTATGAGAAATGAATTCCCTCTGCGTTGAAGGCCGCAAGGAGGCGAAGGAAGTCATTCTCGTCACACTTCCCGCTTCTCTTGTCCGCAAGTTCGGTTACGTCTTCGAGTACCTTCCGAACCTTCTCCTTTATCAACAAGGCGACTCTTGTCTTCTTCCGTTTGCTTTTCGTCTTGGGAATCGCAGCCCCAGCAGCCTTCATCTCCTGAAAGAACGAAGGCGTGTCATTATCCGCTTCGTCAACATCCATGATGCCGCCCCATTCTTCATCTCCGGCACTCGGCGGCACGTTCTCGTCCATCTCCATATCGTCATTCTCATCCTCGTCCTCGTCCGCGACGGTATCATCAACCAGAATGTCGTTCGTGGCGCACCACAGCCGGTAATTCCGTTCTAGCATAGAGAGAACTTCCTTGTTCCCAAGCCATGAAGCCCTAAGCGTCTTGTTCCTCCGATTGAAGCACACTCTCAGCATGCCGTCCCACTCCGTGAAACTAATATTCGGGCGCTCGGGTCCGAGCTTGGGTTCGATCCGCACCACGCTGGAATCTACCTGGGGGGGTGGTCTGAAGTTGTTCCTGCCGACTTTCAGGATGTGCGTTATGCGCGCCCAGAACTGGGCGTTGACTGATAGACGGCAGTAGAGAGGATCGTTCGGACGGGCCGTGAGGCGCAGGGCGAACTCCCGCTGGAACATGAGCACGCACGTCCTTGGGGGGTTCGGTAGAGCAAGGAGTTTGAATACTAGAGGCGACGAGATTTGGTAAGGGGTGTTCGAGATGCACACGTCGAACTGGGGGAGCGTGGTCTTGATCACGTCCCCTAGTAAGACTTCGAGTCTTTTCTGCTCCGGCTTCCCCTGCACGCGCTTCGTTGTTTCGGCCGCCATTCGGGGGTCCATTTCCACTGCCTACCCACGAATTTAATTAGTTCTGTAATTCCCGGCGCAATTTCTTTCTGCGGCGGCGAGAACTCACAATGACTTTCTTCGCCTGCTCTAGGATTTTCACGGTCAAATTTCCGGTTCCGGGACCAACTTCGAGGACGGTATCTGTTGGCTTTAGGTTCGCCTTGTTGACTATTGTTTCTGCGATACCAGGGTTCTTCAGAATGTGCTGTCCGAAGTCCTTGCTAAATTTGAAGACATTGTTGGCTGCGGCAGCGGCGGCGGCGTGCTTGGCTGGTCGTTCGTAAGGGCTCGAATTTGCGCTTCCGCGCTTCGATGTCTTCGCCTTTCCCATATCTACTCCTAGCCACGAAATTGGCCCGGTCAATCGAGTTTTGTTCGGTTTCGTAGAATAATGCGTTGAGAATCATTATAGAGGGGCAGAGGGGCAATGCGATCGCAAATGGGAACTTTGTAACTTTTTTTTCTAAACTTTTGGTGTTGTGGCTAGAAGTGGCTTGTTATCGTTATCCGAATCCCTGTAATCATTACCTACCCCTGCAAGGTATCGCGCCTAGTCCGCGCCTTGCCTTCTTTTATATAAATCTAGAGCTTTCAACTTCTTGCAAAAGTAACTTAAAAGCGACGATCTTTCAGCCTCATACTCTACCATACGGCTACCTATCCTATCGCATCACCTTGAATAGTTACTCAGAATATAACGATACCATTCCGGATTGACTTTGGTTGCGACCGGTTACCATGACTGGACGACGTGATTTCTTAAGTCAGCCGGCGCCAGAGAACTACGTCGCCGGTTTAGGACGTGGTGCCACAGGCTTTACTACGCGCTCAGATTTGGGACCGGCTAGAGAAGGACCCTCTGAAGACCAGATCAAGGAAGCTCTTGCGAAACGAGCAGCGCAACTAGGATTCGGCGATGCGGCGGCACCAAGCAAGAAAGATGAGGAGGATGACAACGAAGATCGATACCAGGACCCGGACAATGAAGTCGGTCTCTTCGCCGGCGGAGTCTACGACAAAGATGACGACGAGGCCGACCGGATATACCGACAGATAGATGAGAAGATGGACAAGCGGCGGAGAGCCAGAAGGTTAGTTCATCCTCTTTAAGTCCCCCTTTGCCCCTAGCTAGTTCATAGTTCATCCCGAAGTTAGTTTGAACAGATTACCGACGATTGTTTCACACGAATAGGGAAGCCCGCGAAAAAGCAGAACAAGAAGAATACGAACGCAAGAACCCCAAGATCCAACAGCAGTTCGCCGACCTGAAGAGAGGACTAGAAGGCGTCTCCGAAGAAGAATGGGCGGCGCTGCCCGAAGTCGGAGATCTCACGGGAAAGAATAGACGAAACAAACAAGCTAGACAAGAGCGCTTCTACGCCGTCCCGGATAGCGTATTGGCCGCTGCTGGAAGCGCTGGCGAGCTTGGGAGCACCGTGATGGACGACGGCGGAGCATCGACAACGGGTGGCTCGGGTGGTTCGAATGCACAAGATGGGACGATGACGAACTTCGCCAAAATCGGACAAGCCAGAGACAAGGTTCTTCAAGTCAGACTCGATCAAGCTTCGCAAAACGGAAGCGCTACATCAGGAAGTGCTACAAGCGTCGACCCTAAAGGCTACCTAACCAGTCTTGCGAAATCCCAACTCCCAGACAGCGCGGCTCAAGTAGGTGATATCAACAGAGTTAGAGAACTGCTCGAATCTGTCACCAAAACCAACCCGGTCAATGGGCCTGGTTGGGTAGCTGCAGCTCGTGTCGAGGAACTTGCCGGTAAGATCGTAACGGCTCGAAATCTCATAGCGCGAGGCTGCGAACATTGTCCTAAGAACGAAGATGTCTGGCTCGAAAATATCCGACTTAACGAGGGACGTAACGCTAAGGTCATCGCTGCGCAAGCGATTCAAAAGAACAATCGCTCTGTGCGGCTGTGGATTGAAGCTATGAAGTTAGAAGACGACTCCAGATCCAAGAAGCGAGTTATACGACATGCTTTAGATCATATCCCGGGATCAGAAGCGCTATGGAAAGAAGCAGTTAATCTAGAGGAAGAGCCAGATGATGCCAGGCTACTCTTAGCTAAGGCCACAGAACTTATTCCGTTGTCGGTGGACCTATGGTTAGCTTTGGCCAGACTCGAGACACCGGAGAATGCGCAGAAAGTGCTAAACAAGGCACGTAAACACTGTCCTACCTCCTACGAGATTTGGATAGCAGCTGCGCGATTACAGGAGCAGCTCGGCCAAGGAGAAAAGGTCAATGTTATGAAGCGTGCCGCTCAGGTTCTTGTCAAAGAATCTGCGATGCCAAAGCGGGAGCAATGGATATCAGAGGCAGAAAAGTGCGAACAAGAAGGCGCTATAATCACTTGCGGTGCTATCATCCGGGAAACCCTTGGCTATGGCCTTGATGAGGACGACGACCGCAAAGATACTTGGCTAGACGACGCTCGCGATTGTACCAATCGCGGTATGTACGAAACAGCTCGGGCGATATACGCATATGCCCTTCGAGTATTCCCTACGAGTAAGACGACATGGCTGGCAGCTGCAGATCTTGAGCGGACTCATGGTTCAAAGGAAGACCTATGGCAAGTTCTAGAAAAGGCCGTCAACGCCGTACCTCGTAGCGAAGTCCTGTGGATGATGCTCGCAAAGGAGAAGTGGCAAGCTGGAGAGATCGACAACGCACGGCGTGTTTTGGCGAGAGCGTTCAAGCAGAATCCGAACAACGAAGATATTTGGCTAGCAGCCGTGAAGCTCGAGGCCGAGAATGGTCAGATCGACCAGGCACGAGGTCTTCTAAAGACAGCTCGCCAAGAGGCCCCGACTGATCGTGTCTGGATGAAGAGCGCCGTGTTTGAGCGACAGCTGGATGATCTTGATGCATCACTAGACCTTGTCCAGCAAGCTCTCAACCTCTTCCCCACCTCCGCTAAGCTTTGGATGATGAAAGGCCAGATTTACGAAGACCTGAACAAGCCGCTACAGGCCCGCGAGGCCTATAGCACAGGGGTCAAGGCGGTGCCAAAATCCGTACCCCTCTGGCTCCTCTATAGCCGCCTGGAGGAGAAGCTCGGGCAGCTCCCCAAAGCCCGGTCCGTCCTCGACCGCGCGCGCCTCGCCGTGCCCAAGTCAGCCGAGCTGTGGTGCGAGTCCATCCGGGTGGAGCGGCGGGCGCAGAACACGAAGCAGGCCGAGTCGCTCATGGAGCGGGCGCTCCGCGACGTGCCGAAGCCGGAGCAGGGCGTGCTCTGGAGCGAGAAGATCTGGCACCTGACGACGCGGCCGCAGCGCAAGCCCCGCGCGCTCGAGGCCATCAAGGAGGTCGACAACGACCCGTCGCTCCTGACGGCGGTGGCGCGCATCTTCTGGGGCGAGCGCAGGCTCGAGAAGGCCCAGAACTGGTTCGAGAAGGCGTTGGTCAGAGATCCGGACCTCGGCGACAGCTGGGCCTGGTACTACAAGTTTCTGCTCGAGCACGGGACCGAGGAGAAGAGGGAGGAGGTTATTAGTAAGTGTGTCGGCGTAGAGCCCCGGCATGGCGAGACTTGGCAGGCGATTGCGAAGGATCCGAGGAATGCGCGGAGGGGTGTCGAGGAGGTGCTGAAGCTTGTGGCCGCGGAGTTGCATTAGCTATATTAAGAGAAGGGGACTCTGATGAGGAGATGCCCTCAAGTGCGTAAGGGAATTATGTTAACGAAGTTAATTGATGATATTCTTACTACTCTGTTAGCCCCACCTGTTCATTGCTTTGACATCGTGTTGAGCTACCTCTTTATAAAGATATAACACTCGGAAAGGTGAAGATGTCATGTCTCTACTTATGTTGGTCCTAAATTATCGGCATTGACACAGAGGCAAGAGTTGATATAGGTAAAAATAGAAAATAATATGGATATCTATGCTTTAATAAGTACCTCCCTATTTACCAAACGTCCCAACCATGCGATTTCATTTTATGTTCGTATCATCATTACCACACCTCAGCTCGTCTCGTATCTCAAAGGTCCGGGCCAAGCTTTAAGGTCTATCTAGTCCCTTCATCTCATGCACCAAACCAAGCCATCACCCAAAATAAAGGGATATAGGCAAGTGATGGTAGAGCTGATAATCGAACTCCTGGCTCCACTCCAGCACGAACATCTTCGTCAGCGCCACCACGCCCTGGGCGTCGAGCTCCTCTATACCCCCCACGTCGTCGCGCCTCCAGAAGAAGACCTCGTCGAGGCGCGCGAGGTCCCAGTCGCCGCCGACGTAGACGGCGGCCACGTCGGCGACGACGCGCACCGCGTCGCCGGAGTTGCCGCGGCCGGCCAGCACCGCGCTCGACCCCATGTCCGCCATGTTGCTGCGCACGAACGCCGCGTCCCAGCCGCGCGCGCGGAACACGTCCGGGCGCCCCTCGACCGTCGCTTTCACGATCGACGCTAGCTGCGCCCGGTGCCGGTCCATGACCGGCTTCCCGAACGCGAGGAGCACGTCCCGCAGCCCCCGGTGCATGCTCCACGATAGCGAACTCCACGGCAGGCAGTCCAGCGCGTGCCGCAGCACGTCCCGCTCGCGCGCCGGCACCAGCATGCGCACCGTCAGCCGCCCGTCCTCCTTGCCCGGCAGGTCCAGCGCCACGTCCCCGTCGCCGTCCTCACCCCCAGTCCCCGTAAACCCCCTCTCGGGGCGGCTGAAGGCGGGCGCGGGCTCGGGCAGCGCCCTGGCGGACAGGTAGTCGACCTCGAAGGCGCGGCCGCCCATCATGTTGTAGAGGTGGCGGCCGGAGTGGGCGCCCTGGAAGCCGTTGGCGAGGTGCTCGAGGCGGTAGTCGCCGGCGGGCTTGCGGCCGCAGAAGCCGACGGCGAAGGAGGAGGAGGGCGAGGACACGACGCCGGAGACGACCTGGCCGCACCGGCCGACGCGCTGCGCGAAGGCGCGCGGGAGCACCTCCGTGCTCCCGATGCTGTCGTGCGCCGCGAACTTGACGATGGCTTCTTGGCCGATGGGCCAGGTTATGTCTGTGACGGGGTTAGGTTGGGTAGTTACGAAGGTGAGGTCTGGGGTGTGGGTTTGGAAAGGGGTGGGATTTGAAGAGCTTAACCAGCCTGTCTTTAAGAAAGGGGACTTTGGTCTAGGTAAGAAGCTCTACAGAGGTATCTAGTTGTAGGAAAAGGAGGTAAGCACTCACACCACTGTCCACAATACGACGCATACCCCGCCCGGAACCCCGTAGCATCGCTGTACTGGAACACGGGGCGGCCATTCGTCACAACCAGCATCGTAATCAGCGTCGTCCGCGAGATCACGATACACGCATACTCCTGGTGCCTCTTCAGCGACCTGCGCTCCAGCTGCGACCAACTCGCGCTGCGGCCCACATCCAGCACCTCGCCGACCGCACTACCACCACTCCCCGTGCTGCCCGCGCTCTTCGGGGGCGTCACCTCCACCACCCCCACCCCTCCCTTCTCAGCCTCTCCGCCATCAAGAGCGCCGGGCATCAGCACAGGCGCCTCGTGGTTGAACATGGCGAGGACGATAGACCACCCCGCCTTGCCGGCCCTGCCGACGGGGATGCGCGTGATGTGGACGGCGTCGACGCCGCAGAAGCCGTCGGCCATGCGGGCGGCGATCACGGGGCCCAGCGGCGGCGGCTTCGCGATCCGCCACCACGGGAACCGCTGCTGCCGCTGGAACCATATCCCCAGGTACTCCGCCGTGCGGTTGGCGTGGTACGGGTCCAGCTGGTCGTTTATGGCGCTCGCCTTGGGGCTTTGTGTTAGCGCTGTTGTGCCAGGGCGGTGATGATGAGGTAATATGCGTGATATGGTCAGTGTCTTACTTGCGATATTAAGCCGCCGAGACCGACGGCCGTAGCGCCGAAGGACAGCCACGCTGCGGCTAGGTTCGCCTGATCCATTCCGAAGGGCTGGGGGGATAGATGTGTCAGCGGACTATGTGTGTACGTAAGGTACGTAAGGTACGTATAATATCATATATTATATAATAGTACAGTGATCAGACGGTCACATATGATATGAAAAAAAGGAAGTGCGTTTCACAAGAAGATGAGATGTATGTATATATGACTAGCGAAGAAATTAAACTGACCACTCTCAGCCGCTCTAATAACTTCCGAAGCAGTCTTAATATAGGGACTTTGTATAATATAGAGGGGGCTATGTTATTATTCATGGTTTTCGTTTTATTACACTCCTAAGCCTCTGCGGGGGAGATGACCTTTCAGCTCGACAGCCGCGCGTTGACTGGACGCGAGAGTGTGCCTATTCCACTGGAGGTTCTCGTCTGTGACCTATCGAGGCTAACCGCATGCACGCTCGTGGCAAAGCGCGGCCCGTAAATGCGGGCGGCTAGGATATCTTCATGCGATGGCATGCCCTGCTATGTACGCGAGCTATGGTTCTTGTTCAAAGCTGAGAGGAAATCGTCTGGAGGATCGACAATCTCGTGTTTCGTTTAATACACTATTCGTCTCATCACAGATGGCAGCTTTTGCGCCACATGGCCCTGGGGGTCGTCAATTCTGGTTATCGAGATATGTCGTGAAACATATCACGGACCAAAAAGCTAGGAGGAGGTGGGTGAGCTGTTACGGATGGGGAATAGCTGGGTGGATGCTCCGCCTATAGGGCTTATGATTCCAGGACGATGTAACCCTATGTTTAGGACTTTGTAGAGGTATAATACATACGTAAATTCAGCCCCCAATTTCCTCTCACGCGATACAATCCGAGTCCAGCCGCCCTCTACTATCGGCCGAAAAGGATAACTGCTTGAGTTTTGATGCAGAAAATCGACGGAAGGTATCTCGTCTCCATCGCAAGGGGCGGTAGTGTGAATTAAAGAAGTGTAGAACGGCCAGTAAACGGAATATAGTATTCACATTCGTAAGACAACTAATGTCATATCAATGAAGACTTACTTACTTCCAAGGGTGTCTTTTCGATATCTCCCTGTTTTTTAATCCCAGTGGGGGAGTTGATGTATAATCAACATCGAGTTTGCAATGTCCCCTCCCGGATTACTTCAAGATCACCAAATCCCTCAACAAGAACACGGGCAAGTTTAATGCCACTGTCTGCCAGTATTAGCAGGCCTTTCATTATATTAGAAGGTTTCTTCTACAGTATCTTTCATAACCCGTAACAATTACAGATGCGGACCCCGTTCCTGTCTGGGTATCTGGTCGAGAACAATACTAGTAGTGGTACTGTTGCCGCCCTCTGTCTAATGCCATATTCGTAAAATTAGAAAAAACCAAAGTCCCCTCCGTCCCATTCTTGTGTCGAAAGGATGAAAAGGGGGGGAAACAATAAACCTCTCAATCGGAGGTCTTAATTTCTGGGGTATTTCTTTTGTACGTCCATCCTATGCAATGTGTATTTTACTCGGTACCTCTTGGTACCGTGTGCCCTTATGCTGTTGAAGTTGAAATCTTCAGAACCATTCTTTTCGGACTTCGAGAATATCAAATAACACCTGGAAAAAAAGGGCAAACAAGTTCATGTAATCCCATAACTGGGATCTGAGGCTTCAGCCTTGAAATTTGCCCTTGCTCGAAAATCCAACGCCTAGCTCCTGCTTTATGCCATGCCATACCCGCTCCATATACAGAATCATGTAAAAGGTACAAATAAAAGGTTTTGGTTTGTGGGCTGGTGTGGCCCATGTCGTGGATACTACTGTATCGCAATTTCGGTCTCGTTCGGTCGGAGGGATGGGTTGTTCGCAGAATTCGGCTTCACAACTGTCTTGCCTGAAATCGCCACATTTCTAATCCTCTGACTAAGAGGTAGTGAGTATTTCAGAACCCCTTTGACAATTAAAGTGAATTCGTCTGAAATAATGCGTTCCCATCGCTCGCTACCACTATCGGTGCCATTTCCGGGTCGGCTTAGACGTAGCGATCCTGTAGAGGTGGATATGCTTCCTTGGAATAATGACCCTTCGTAAGTCAAGGGACTGTCGAATACGACGACGTTTCCGAGGCGCATATTCGGCGAACTATCTTCGGGAGGCGGATCGCTATTGTCGCGGTCACCCGGCAGTCTGACGACCGGCGGGTCGTTCTTAGGGTCATCTAGAGTGCCAAATTCATCTCCGCTAGGATGCCGCCACCATTCTGAATCGGTACCAGCGTGCGGAGATTTGGCGAATATCTCCAAGTCGGCGGTATCTATCATGACGACGACAACATTAGGATTGTGCGCTTTCACGGTAATGTCCATCATCAGTTCCTGCTCGCTGGCCAGGACGTTGCCAATCTTGACAAGTTCGATATCAGTGAGCGGTTGAGAAGTTGCGAACATAAATCCGAGCGCTCCCGTGAGAACAACCAGTAACATTACAGTAAGAACCAAGCAACTAGCAAAGCGGTTAAGGAACGAAGGTTGTTGCTGATACGTTTGTGACTCGAGGTTTCTCGAGTGAGGGTTCCGTCGGCTTCGGGTAGATCTGATAGATCGAGTCGCACCAGTCAGAAGAGGCGTTCTCTCATCATCCGCACCCGTCGTCGTATCGTCCATGTCGTAAGTACCCGGTAGCGTCATCTGTCGTTTATTAGATGCCCATCCTCGACTTGTATTGAATCTCGGACTTGGTGGGTTAGATGATTGTCTCGAATTATTATTCGAGAATTTCGACTTGGCCGCATTAGGAAAGGGAGATTCATTGTCAAATAGTGAGAGGTGGTTGTTGCCATTGTTCCGACCCCAGCGGCCGGGGTGGTGGTGGCGGCCGGTCCCTCTCGCAGATCCAACATTACTTCGGCCTGTACCTCGGCCATCGTCGTCTCCGAGAGGAGCATCCGTTCCGCTGTTTGTGTAAGTATTCACAAATTTCATGTTCTTCTTCACAGGGATAGCAGGGGGGCCGGTTTCCAGCATGCCTCCTAGCGATCGCATGCCATTCCGATCGACCTGACTGGCCATGGAAGTTGCACTTGGTGTGCGCGAGTGATGATAGCGACGGGGGCGTTCGCCTATGTCTGGCGGGTTAGAATCGTACACGAACGTCTCGTCCGAATCTGAAGAGTTAGCCTCTTCGACCGCGCTGGCAACTTTAGCCTCGAAGATATCTGCTTTTGAAGAAGCTGGATGTGATCCACAAATTAGTATATTGCTCAACTGACTGGTTACGCTCGAAAGCCAACCATCGTTCATTGTTGGGTGGTGATATGTATGATACTTTTCGTGATACTTTTCGTGACTATAGCGAAAAGTATTGAAATAAGATTGGAAAGACGATCCTTGATCGTATATTGTTTGTGGATAGTAGGGTAATGCTGTTGGGACAGTTTGATACGACAGAACATGTCGTAGCTTATATGCTGGATCTTGATCAGGGGGCTCACCATTGCCCGAAGCAACAGAAGCAGGTTTTCTCGTATGCTTCTTCTTATCCTTCTTTGGTTTTATAGTCTCCGAACTTGGTTTCGTTCGAAGACTTCCATTTCCCGCCTGACCTCTCGTACTGGGGGCTAAAGAAATCCCCGGGAGGTTACTGATCTCCTCCGTCTCAACGGTCATGTTCCTCGAGGAACTCTCGGCAGAAGTCGGACCCTTACCGCCAAACTTGAGCGCGGTGCTCGACTGTCTGCTGTGAAGGGAGGGCGTGGCTGTGGTACTCGTCCTTCTTGGGTTCGTCTTCGCGTTCCCACCCTCGCTACCACTCTCACTATTTGTGACATGCTGACTAGACCCGGCCTTCTTGACCGTGTTCCCAGAACTCTTAGCTTGCGGGGACGACTGGGCCGCGGCAGTCTCGGCAAGTTTCTCAATAGCGATGTCTATTCCAGGGCGCGGGGTATTCGGCTGGCTAACTTCTTGGACGGTTTCCAGAGTTGAGGACCCATTGCTTGGCCCACGAGCCGGAGTCCTCATACCAGAAGACAGTTGTGAGTCCTCCGTCTCGTTCTCGGAGGCAGACTGGGAGGCAGATTCCAGGCTAGGTGAAGGTGTCGCTCGTCGAACATTTATGGCGGATGTCTCTTGTTCGTTCTTCGACGACGATTCTACTCCTGCAGGCCGACCAATATTAGGGGGTGGGGATCTCAGCCGAGGAGATATAGGCCATCGAGGTGCGTCCTTCGACAACTCGGATGCAACGGTAGCTTTCTGCGGAACAGGAGCTCTCAATACAGTTGCCGGGGTTGATGGGGGAGGAAGCGATGGCGTAGTAGCGGAAGAAAGTTGTTGTCGTGGGGTCGTAGAAGGTGTATGAACGTTAGACCTAGGTCTAGAGGGACTGGGATTCTGAAGACTACTCTTGCGCGACCTAGCTGCAGGTGACGAGGTAGAGGCACGACTTGTTCTTCCTGTGTTAGCGGAAGGACGTGTTGGTGACGGATCTCTTGACTGTATTGGGGATGCAGTAAGAGAAGTAGATGTCGAAGTCCATTTGGATTGTTGGGAGTCAATGTGTGCACTTGAAGTGGCTGATGTGTCGTTGTCAGCGGAGTTCAAGCTGGACAGGCTGGTGTCCATAGCAATAGGAGTGTTTGCCATATTGCTTGCTGGTTGGCTGGTTCTCGTGGAAGATTATCGGAGCCGGCGCAAACAATGGAACCACGTCTACTGCGGGCATGCCACGAAATACCAGAAATGGGATTAGCTCGGAAGTATAACGGCTGTGCTTCGAAGGAGGTTGATCATCGTGATGTGGCAGCAGTTTCGCATGCGACTCGCTTCCACACTGGATAAATTAACTGTAAGTCCAAGGTGTTAAGGTTGTACAGATGAGTCTATCCCCCACAGTCGAATGAACCGGTATGCTTTGTGTGATGAATTCCCAGTTTGAACCCTGATGCGCGGATTGACGAATAAAGTCTGGGGACGTGTTGTCTGAGTGGTTTGGTCGGGATGCAAAAGTCTGCAAACGCGGGATTGGACGCGGAGACCAGAGACTAAAATGTGTAAATGACACAATCGTGTGGAGAGTTGCGGGTGTAGTTTAAGGTGTACTGCAGATGCAGAAATGAGGGATGGAGGGGGTTCCAGTGACTGTGCGTATGAGTGTATGTAGTAATAAGTGAGAATTGATGGTACAATATCAGAAAAAAGAAGGGCCAGCCGAAAATCAATCTTCGGATGATAGTGGTTTGGGAAAAAATGAGGCGTGAATGAGGAACAGATTGATTTGTTGATGAGGAAACACGGGGAGTCGAAATGTATTGGATGTTCGACTTTCTTTGGATTTTTTTACTTCTAAGGTTGAAGGTTAATGATGTATTGCACTTGTATTTTTACAGTGGGTCTTGGATACAAATAGGTACATGCATACGAATTAATGGGTCAATCTACCACTGTACCTAGGTACAATACCCTTGCGAAGGCACACTGTCGCACCCCAGTTGCAACCCTAGGAAGGTACAAATTGTGCCTAGATTATTCCATTTACTTATGTACTTTTATGCATATCTGCCTACATACAGTACATAAATCGTGTTGAATAAATACCGATCAAACATCAAGAAACATGAAATCTATATTGTGGCAAAGGACAGACACATCATAGATGCATTAGACATGTTAACGTTACCCTTTAAAATCGCCATTTGACACTACCTGTTTAATACCAATTCTAGTGCAATGCAGTGGTGACTGGTGTATTGAACTACTATTCCGAGAACCAGGTGAAAAAAATAAAATTTTCGAAGGAATGGAGGGAAAAGACAACTCATAGGCATTAGGCATACCTTGTACATATCGTTTCCCCTGCCCCGAACAGGTACCTATGAGGTAGGTTTGAGATTGCTAAGCCCAATTCGATATACCTATGAAAAGGCGTACATTTAGGAAACATGATCTCGGAGCCCCTACCTAGTCACTGAGGTGTCATTTTAAAAAATAGGAATTCACTCCTATCCCATTTTACCGAATATTGGTACGGTTAGAAAATGTCATTTGTCAGGAGTTAGCCTCTAAGTGGAATTAAAGTGATTCCGGGGCTGCTGTGAAATTACATAATCTATAAATTCTACTCCAACAGCCTCGGACACATCACTACTAAAATATCCAAGAGCCGAGACAATAGTCAACCGAAAGGATTCTGACCAAGTCGCCTGCTCGCTTCGCGTTACCGTAGTACCGTTCATATGTAGGTAGTAAGTCGGCACGAATCCCGAAGGAAGTGAGGGTTTTCAGGGACTTACCATGCCCTGAAGCTAAACCGGCTGTAGTACAGTCTTACCAACCAATTCCCCAGAAATCTATTCTTAAGTGGGACTTTCGCCTTACAATCCGCCTAGGGTGGTTGATATGAGAGCGGTGACACGAGATGAATACATAATACAAGCCTAGGAGGTACATAACGTCCACCAATTCGATCCGACAGAACTTGCTAGTAGCACTTGAAATGTTTGAATACATTTGCCACTATTACGACAACTCTAGAAAAACACTGGGAAATACGAGCTTCGAAACTTCATGACTTCAAGCTTCATACTTTTACACTAACGTTGTGTACCCATCCACAATGTATAGAGGTAAAATAGGTGTCTTGAGCCAATGATAATCCGCCAAAGGAGACGGGATAATACCTGAGTACTCTATGTACATGTATGTAGGTCTCAAGAATTGATGCGGCAATACATAATACATGTATATACCCAGACTCTTAGGTACGATAAACATTTGAAAGCCTCGGGAAGGAAAGGGATGTTCAGGAACACTCGTGCAACGTGCAAGTACCCGGCAAGATACTTAAAAACTCTCCAGCCGATACTTAAAGCTACTAGCAGATAAACTCCACCGTCAACGGTTTCGGAAGTCAATCAGAGGTATCTTCCGGTTTGACCGCAAGTTATTTTCAACGGACAATTTCCTCCACAACGTTCGCCAATGATCCACTTCGCTGGATCCCGGAGGCCATGCCGCGTCCTTTCTAACTTCTTTCCATTCGGCTTCCAAACGAATTGTTTTCTCTTCTTCTCCACTTTGCTTCTCATCTTTGACGATGCAAGACATGCATATCCCCGCTAATACACAATCTTGTATCTCTTCGTCCTGCTTGTCTACCGCCGCTTGATTAAGCAAGCCGAGAGGATAATTTCAATCTTGCCGTTTTGCTTTGTCTCGCTCTAAGCGACTGAGCAGCTGAGCTAACAAACAGTCAAATAGCGGTCTATCACGGCCCATGCTGCCATAGCGGCATTCTAGAGCTTACATTGTCATTGTCTTAGAGGAACGGTTTGTGACGGCCGCAAACCGCAAAGCCGTAAGATGGCGTATGTACCAAATCCAGAAAAAGCAAATGCGACCAAGGGCTTCGCTACTCCTCCAATACCTAGACGAGGAGGTTGCTTTTTCCCGAAACGGTAGATGTCAAATAATTAAAAATCAAGAAAGGTACGAAATAGCGCTCCCTGTCACGAATTAGGAACGACTAGATCAAGAAGGCTTTGGCCTGGACTATACTCAGCCTTGCATCAGCCTATGGCGACATCGCTTTCTCAATAGAACCCTTGGAACCCGGCAAATTTGGACCTCTCAGAGATCGACATGTGGACGACCTACTGACTACTACGCACGCAAATGCTTCGGCTGATGCGTGTCTTACAGGACGTGACCCTGCCAGCTCAATCATCTAGCATTATCTACAGGTACCGTAACCCTCAACCACCAAAGATCGAAATAAAGGGACCATCGCATATGCACAAATTCAATTTGGAGTTCCGGACTTGGTAATTAGGATGGCTTTATCGTACAGTCATCGCGCATTGGTATATATTGATCTGGTCCTCTAAAGTCTTACCTACGAAGCTTGCAATATACAACTGCCCTCTTGGGGAATCAGAAGAGTGACCGGTCAGTTGGTGACGAATCGCAGAAGAATTATTTCGCGCGCAAACTAACGAGAAGAGCCGAAAATTACCTGGATATGCTCCTTTCGAGCCGGAAGTCGACGGGACGAGCCGACTATC
The DNA here is from genome assembly GCA_022836615.1 of Annulohypoxylon bovei var. microspora. Lineage (NCBI taxonomy): Eukaryota > Fungi > Ascomycota > Sordariomycetes > Xylariales > Hypoxylaceae > Annulohypoxylon > Annulohypoxylon bovei. The sequence continues at coordinate 68,708 of MU405345.1, forward strand.
CGGTCATATAAATCCGATGGCCCTGAAGATTGGATATGACACTGAGCCACTACCTACTAACTATTAATAATACAACCTGAGGCCGTCTATAATCTGACCTGCGCAAATAGCCCTGGAGCTCCGTCGTGATTTTTCAGTAATGCGGGCGTGCACACTCCTAACCAAGACCGGCAGCCACCCTGTCAGATGTCTAACTTGGCAGCCTAAGAACTGTACATAATAGACATAATATGCGGCCCGTCCAGATGGATGGGTGTCTATTTCTCAGCCTAGAATCCTGCCCTGTCTTATCTGCGCCGTGTCATCAACCACGACGGGCGAGCCTGGAGCGCCGGGTGTGGTTGGTCGAGTGGTCATCTGCGCAGGAACCCGTCATCCCCATAGGCCCGGTCGATGCCAACATCCGTCCAAAGTATATGTGCAGTGTGGGGGTGGTCGATTCTATTGGGGGCTTTGGGAGTATGAATACAACACGTGTACTTCCATCCTACCTCCTTTTTGCTATCCTACTTTGCAAAAAGCCTAACCTCGATCGACACCTATATCGATGGAAAGAGAGAATATCTAAGATAGTGACAAAATGCCACTTCTCTTTTTGTCAGTTGCTTGACATGATCCCTCCCTTGCCATCTCAGTAACCAACGGCTCGGTGTGATGTCTCTAGGCGTGGGGGGTAACATTGCTGCTTCAGCTAGGAAAGATAGTCAGTGCGGCTCTTTGATAGGGAAAACCGGAAGCAGGAAGGAACATCTTGCGCTTTTTATTACTACGTACAGACTTTTACCGAGGAAATACTCCTAGACTATTATAATAATCCGTACACGTATAAGTCTCGAATTGGTTAGTATGATCCTTTAGGTCTTCGCGGGACGAGGGTCTTGTTAAGTCCGGACGTTCTTCCAGAGGTTCGGTAGAGATCCGTGTTACCAACCATCAGGAAAGCCACATACGTATTATACACCACGTAGGTCATCCTACGTTTATGGGGTAGGATTTGAGCCATTTTCGTATCTATAGCTGTAATATCTCACATTTCCAGCTTATTATATACTTACCTATACTTCAAGACTCGACTGCTTATACTATCTACCTTAGGTATGATAGATGCCAAAGGCGACATTGCTTACTTGAGGCTAAAATCGGCTCAGCTACGCACCTAACCTTACAGGACATAATGTGGCTGAACAAGGGGTAGGATCTTCTATGACTTCTCAGTGGACGACTTGCCGAATGATGATTCATTGGGCGAATAATCGATCGTACGATGTAATACTAGTAGTCGGCCGTACAACACGTAGTATGGACTAGATAATATTATACCCCTTTTTATCATGAGAAGGAACAATCTATAGAAATATCTTCTACAGCCGCGGAAAGGCCGGAACATGATGACTGGGTTGGTTTACGCCAGAAACTACTTGTATAACGCCATACACACTATACCTACCTAGTACACAACCCAAGTCATACTCGACAAATCACAAAAAGGAAGGATTCTAGATAGTTGTATTTGAGCCCCTAGCTTCATGTAAGTCCGAGAACCTCTCGACGTCTCGACTACATACCTCTCTAGGTTGCCCTTCAGGAGAGGCTGACTATTTCCCCGTCCCAAGGAAGACGACCGAGGAAAAGATGCAACCGCACGTAATCTTCCCGTATCACCGAGTGCTGAGACAACCACCTGGGTGTCGAACCTTCTAGAGACAAGTATAACGAGGCAATTAGAAGTAATTTTCGAGCAAAGTAACTAGTTGTGTGACTTGTTGATGCACGAACGATATCCTACTCTGTCATTTAGGCAAATCCCCAAGAGAGAAACTAGTTCTCTTACTGTATTGTAAGCGAACTACTTGCCTACACACATCACTCATTATACCCACGATTCCACCATCATCAATATCAACTTCTGCAACTCTTCCAGGCATACCTAAGTATGTAAAAGCAGTTGGGTTGATTGCTTCGCCCTCCTTCGGCGGACAAAAACCTAGAAGAGGCTGTATAAGGTCTCAAGCCCCCAACCCGAAACCTTCCAACGTCGTTCATGTGTATGACGTGCAACTCGGCGTAGTAATTCTCTATAAACGCACCTAAACCCTTTAGAGTTGGATCCGCAGTCCAGCCGAAGACTACAGGCGAAGACAGCCCGATCTTGCCGGTCTGGTTGCTCGCTACAGAACCGTGCCTAGATAGGTAGTTATTGAACATCACATGACATATTTAAGGACATACAACCTCGATATGGATCATACTCTCGCGTACCAGACAGTATGATATCTGTTCTTCGATCTATCCTAACTCGCACCGAGCCCCTTAACCTAAATCATCACCCAGACACCCTCAACAGATAGGCGCATCATTCTGGATTGGTATATGCTCAAGACGAAGCTCTCTATGCCAACCTCACCTCGTTGCTATAAATGCCGCATAAACACTCCGAATTCGCTTCACTTCACTTCACTTCAACCCAGTCTCAACACTCACTACTCATATCGGTATCTTCAATCTCCTCTTCCCTATCTTCATCATTCCCACACAGCTCTCTTTGCCTTTGATATACATTACACATTACGCACCCACGCACCCATGCACAGACAAATAAACACACGCACCCGCAACATACACGCAAACAAACAAGCATCAATATTGATAATAGAATATACATCTTCTATATATCCCAGACCATCCGGGTCCGGACCCTACCAGACCACTGCAGACTGAACTAGGCCGTAATCGTAAGCAAAGCTTCCAAGTAAAAAAAAATAAGAATAAATAAATATAATGTCATCTTTAATCTGAGAGTTGCGTATCGTTCGAATCATCTCAATCCCTTTCGTTCGTCCCAACCCGTACGTTCGTTCGTGCGTGCGTTTGTTTGATGTTTTTTCTTCTTTCGTTTCGTTCCCGATCCAGGCCGTTGTTCGTCGTCGTAGCAGCAACAGACAGGTCAGGAATAGACAGAGAAGGCGTAGTTTCTTTCGCCCCATGCTTAGCCCCGGGTGAACCGACCGACCGACATCTACACTCGTGAGTAGTCTAGACTCCCTGGCTAGACATGTATATATAAGTCTCATTATCCCCTCCACACACAACTCTTTCTTTCTCTCGCCTTCTCTCATATAGATCATCTCCCCACACCCATCTATCTTCTACACCTTCGCCACCGCAGCAATAAGCTCACCGCATCTCCTCGCCCTCCTTCTTCGTCCACGCGCCCTGCGCCCACCCGAGCCACGAAGCCCTCTTATTCGCCTCGCGCTCCTTCTCGGTATTCTCCTGGACAAGCCTGAGAGGGCGGGGTTTATTCCCCGTCATTGTAGTATTCTTCTCGCCGGCCCCGCTCCCGATCGTTCGCGGCGGGCTCTGGCTCGCGCTAGTTGTCGTACCTGTCGTCCCGTCTGCCGCCGAGTCGCCGCTGACGCTGCTCGTCTCGCTTCGCATTCCGGGGAAGTTGCCCGCGGACCCGTTGTGACCGGTGCTGCTCGAATGCCTCGGGCCTCCGAAGAACGTTTGCGAGTGTCGTGCCGATGACGACGCCGTGCTTAGCGTCGGGGAGAGCGGGCCGTCGGGGCCCTTGTACATTGCATTAACAATACCCGCGGCGCCCGTCAACTGTTCGCTCATGGGACGGCCGGGAATGCGTCTTGTGCTGTGAGACCGACCTAGCCCTGAGAGCGGGATGCTAGGCGCTGTGTCAGGGTTGTTGAGGACGGAGGGTAGCATGGCCATCTGGGCCTGAAGCTGGTGCGAGGCGGACATGGTCATAGGCCTGGGTTTGGGACGTGGAGGGCCGTTGTTACCGGTGGCGATAGACTTAGCACGCTGGAGCAACGAGGCACCGACGCCCGGAGAGTCCGTCGGGGGCGGGGGTAGGTCCTTGTGGACGTTGGCACCGGGCTTGAAGTCGGAGGACTGGTCGAGGATGTGCTCGAACTCTTGGTGCTGAAGGAGCCGCTCGATGATCTTGTTAATATACAGCGTGAGGGCTTTGTTCTGGTCCTTCGCGGCGCGTAGTTCAGTTTCCAAGCGGCGCGTAGTTTCGTCCTCGTGTGCCTTGGGTGATTCATCTCCGTTGAGAGCGCCTAGTTCGTCGGCGAGGCTGGCCGCTGGCGTAGTTGGATTGTCACCGGCGTTGGATCGGCCTTCGAGAGCGTTCAGGGCGTCTTGGTTGGCGGCTACGTTCATATAACTGAAGTCACCCTTGCCGAAGTCGCCGTGGAGCGTCTTCTCCTGGAGTAGTAGCTGATACGACTCATTATCTTCCATCAGCCGGGCGTTAGCCATGCGTGCCTCCATGAGGAGTCGTTCGACTTCATGTAGTCGGCCGCCGCCCTGGTTCTCGGACTCGACGAGCTTGATCTGCGCCTCGGCGAGCTCGAGACGTAGTGACTCGATCAGCTTATCCTTCTGCAGTAAGAGCTTGGAATTATTCCTAGAATCGCTACGTTGAACAGAAGACGGCGGGGCAAAGTTCCCGCTATCTACGCTGGGAGATGAATTGTTTGCTGTCATGATAGTGCTAAGTCAGCAATCCATTGCATTGCAGAGGTAGAGTGGTATAGTTCGGGTACTCACACTGCCTTGTTGGGCGGTACTCGTCCTCTGCGTTCCGCTGGTTGAGTGTCTCCTTTAGCCTATTGATAACGGCCTGCATCTCCTCTTCTCGGTTACCCATCTCCTCCTTTTCTTTGGTCATAGAGCTCCTCTCAGCCTCGTAAATAGTCTCCATCTCGCGCATCTTTTTTGCTGTCTCCCTCTTCTCGTTTCGGAAGCTCTCGATCTGCTCCTCATTCTCGTGTAATCGATCCTCCAATTTGGCCTGTTCTTTAATAGCATCATCAAGTCTAGTCTGTAGGACCTCTGTCTGTTTTCTATATTGCTCGGATGTGGCGTCAGACTTCTGTAACCGCTCCTTAAGGTCTTCGATTAGTGAGACGAGTTCAGCGCGTGCGTCAGCATTTCCATTTGTGCTAGAAATGCTTAATGACGAAGATGCCCTGTGAGTTGCGGCGGCCCGCGCTGACATTGGTGTTCCACCTCGAATGGATCGTGTCCTCTGTGGTGTGGTGGCATTTCCTATCCCATTTGTTGAAGATGTCGGTGTAGATGCTCGAGGTCGTCCGGGAGGTGCATTCTCATTTGAAGCTCGGCCCTGTGCCGCAGACAGCGGCCTCTTGGGAGCAGCGGACATTTGTTATTTTTTGCTGATACACAGATAAAACAAATGTATATACAGAATACTACTAAACGTAGTTATAGAAGTTACTGGGAAGAAGACTCTTGTCGATATAGTTGTCTCAATCCAAGGTGACAATTCGTAGATACGATACGATAATGTGGGATGATATGATTAGGTAGGTACTTGGGTAGGTACTTGGTTGGGTATTTGGTTGTCTGTTGCTAGGTTGATCGGTAAAAAAAAAAGAATGGAATACTCGGAAGATAGGGTTGGCCGGTAGACGAGACTTCCTAATGAGACTGTTTTACTATTCTCCTCTGATGATTTTGATCCATCTATTGTTGTTATTGTTGTCTGAGTGGCTCTGCATTTGTGGTTCGTGGCGTCTAATGCACAATAATCCGCACTGGGAACTTGGAGAAGGTGAATTGTGGTGAATTGTAGCGACTTAGCGACTTAGACTGTTAGACAGCGTCACAGCGCTTGTAGATTTGTTGTAAATTTGTTCCGTTTCGTAATAGGGGATTGGTCTGACGCGCTAAAGCGGATTGGGCGCTTAACCTATTGGGAATATTCTTCTGCAACTCAGCATATAACTCAGCCACACGGAATCACCGTATTCGAGGGATTCGAGGGTGTGAAACCCTTACTTTCCATAAATCAATCAATCTTGCAGATGTGCTAATATGTGCTTAAGATGTGCTTTAAAAAGATGTTCTCAGCTTACTCTGTCTGCTTGTTCAAAGTACCTAGGTACCTAGGTACCTATATTAGGTAGGTATGGAGGTTGTAGTTGGTTCGTTCGTAAGAATAAGGTACGCAGTTTTATCTTTAGGTGCCATGTGATAATGGTAATGTTAATTGATGTGTTCAATGTTGACTTTCGAGAACGATTATCGAAGTTCCTTTTCTGATAATTCTTGACTCGTGTCTTTTTTATTCTCTCTTTCCCTTTTCTGACCCCTTTCCCGCTTATAAGTTTAATTAGCGTTTATGCGGTCCTGCGGTCCGTCTCCTGACAACCCCAACGCTCGGTGACTGAGAGCCCTGGAGATAACTGGATCCTTGTAGAACGTGTTTTATATCAGAAAGACGCGTCGCAATAATAAGAGACAGATCATGTATCTTCGGAACCCGGAGCCGGAACAACATACATAGTACGCCTTACCGTTGGTAATTATCCATGTTCGTTTATGTTCGTTGAATCTTTTCTTTGTGTTTGATAATTGAATCAGATAGTTAGACCAAAGAACAATCCCACATCCCACTTATGACACACACGTGATAGAAAGAGCATTTGAAGTTAAGCTTAACTTACACGTCATTGCTGGGTCACAGCTTTTACACACATGTGCATTCCCTGCCGTGCAACTTCCATGTATCCGTTGCCTTTAGCTTCACATAGTGGAAGTCACTAAAACTTATTTGATGGATCTCAACATACGAAATGCTTGTAAACGATAAATTGACATGTTGGATACATAGCTGTATGTAGGTAACCTTGAAATACCTACCCAAACACACGTACTTCAATCTAATATCGACATGTTTGACTTGTGTGTTGCCAATAGATGATTGGTGTATATCAAACTTCTTTGTCTTGATAAAATGAAGTGGAATGACCTAGGACAATTGACGTCAAGTTTGTCTTATTACTACATACATACCTACTAGGTAGTGTAGGTATCGTTCAATGAAGTCAAGTTCTGAATACAGTTTCGAGCAGCATCACGTATTTTAACTTCTAGCAACAACTAGCACTGTGTATTGAGCAGGAAGTCTAACTACACCAGTCTTCTTGTCTCGTAGACAATGGTCCTTTTTAACCAAATGATGGCTCTAGATCGCTTCTGTCATAGGATCATCTCAACATTCGATATAATATGCTTAGTATCAATACTAGGTAGCCATGTAGCTTTGATCGGTACTGGTTAGGGTATACATGTATTTCCAATGGGCTGGTAGAAATCGAGGGCTCCGATATCTAGGACCGATTAGAGCTAAGAGTCTACTACAGCTACGATGGCCCAGCACTTTAGACGCTAGCTATTCGAGTAATAGCTATAACATAGGGTATACTTGATTCACAGATCACGTTCTCAGAAAAGAGGACTATTGGGTATCACTAGTATTCTTTCCGGGGTGTGCGAGGCTCGTCTTAATTGACACTCGGCATTGGTCTGACCAGCTACCTAGTATAGTAAAGTCGATGTAACTCGACGTGGAGCCCTAAAAAGGTGCTTCCAAATATGCAGCAAATCCAGCCGGTCCTCGTTCACAATGACGAGTTATGATGACCTTTTCCCCAGCCAATAGACCCCAACGCCGTCCATGCCTTATTTACATCTAAGCCTGTTGGTCGCTAAGGATATCGGAGTCACCAGCGTCTAGGACGGCCATGGTGGAGCATCGGAAAAGTTTACCGCAAGCAGTGCCCAACTCGATCTATATTCGGACGAAAAAGTAAGCCAACTGAATTACCCTCCAAAGCTTTGACAGCTTCTTCTCTGGGTAGGACTAATGGACAGGACAACCTGTCCATCAACCATAGAAAAAGAGAAAGAAAAGAATTCATAGAAGAAATTCATCTTCTATGTCAGGTAAAGGAGATATGATAGTGTACTTACGTTGGTGCCGGCGAAGTGGTGAACCGGAGCCTTGGACAACATGGAGTAGTACTCTAGCTCGGACTTGCGGAGAGGAGGAGTGTTTCCGGAGATGATGACAAGCTTGGCCTTGCCAGATCGTAGGCTCTTCAGGGTAGACTTGTATCCGAGAGTGACTGAAAAATATGTCAGTAAATGCAAGCCTTTTTTTCATCCTTCTTTTTTTCGCAAGTAGATAAATCGTACCTTTTCCGGACTTCATAACAAGCGCAAGACGCGAGTTGATGCTGTTGGCATCTTTCTTGTTCTTCTTGGGAGGCATCTTAATTTGTGAGGTCTAATTGACGTTTCGTGGAAGGTCTTGTGTTGTTGTCGGAAATGAGTGAAGATATCAAGAAGATGGATGTCAAGAAGTTGCAGGTTGAATATTAAGCTTTGCGAAAAGTCTGGTGGGGGTTCGTAATGGTCAAGGCTTGTGCTTGTACCGAAAATTTCCAGTGATCAGTGGTTTTAGCCCTAACCCCACTTTTTGATCAGGCGAAGAACGAATAAATGAACCAATAAGGTACCCCGCCACAAACCCACTTAATCCGCTTATGTGACTCGCCTTGCTTTGAAATCAAAGTGAGGAATTTCACCGCAAAAGAGTGTCAAAGGAGTCTCGGACCTCTCGCTCCTAGCAGACAACATCTTCCCCCAAACAACAACTTTCCCTCAATTTACGACAACATCATCGACGAATTTATTCAAGATGGCGCGTCGTCCTGCGAGATGTTACCGATACTGCAAGAACAAGGTAAGCCTCATGAAGCATTTTAAAAATCCTCGATTTTTTTTTATCAGATCCCACATTCGAGATTTGTCTACATGATCGCAAATTAATTGCGATTACGTCCCCTCCACTCGAATTGCAAATTATGATGAAATCACCCTGTCTACCTCTGCCTCTGCCTCTGCTACCACGAAGAACATATATTTTCCCTTCTTCTATTTTCTATCATATCTGTTAAAAATAAAATGCTAACATTAATCGTCAATAGCCGTATCCTAAGTCGCGATTCAACCGTGGTGTCCCCGACCCCAAGATCCGCATCTTCGATCTTGGCCGAAAGCGTGCGACCGTCGATGACTTCCCTCTCTGCATCCACCTCGTCTCCAACGAGTATGAACAGCTAAGCTCCGAGGCTCTCGAAGCCGCCCGCATTTGCGCCAACAAGTATCTGGTCAAGATGGCTGGAAAGGAAGGTTTCCACCTGCGTGTCCGCGCTCACCCTTACCACGTTGTCCGTATCAACAAGATGTTGTCTTGCGCTGGTGCCGATAGACTGCAGACTGGAATGCGTGGTGCTTGGGGCAAGCCCAACGGAACCGTTGCCCGTGTCAACATCGGTCAGATCATCCTGAGTGTCCGCACTCGTGATTCTAGTAAGTTTATTTGTGTCTACAAGACCTGAAGATACCTGAATTAACCAAACTCTATAGACCGCGCCATCGCTCTTGAGGCTCTCCGACGATCCCAGTACAAGTTCCCTGGCCGACAAAAGATCATCATCTCCAAGAACTGGGGCTTCACTCCTCTCCGCCGTGATGAGTACCTCGAGAAGAAGGCCGCTGGCCGTGTCAAGGTCGACGGTGCTTACGTCCAGTTCCTTTCCAACCACGGAAACCTCGAGTTAAACATGAAGCGTTTTCCCGACGCCTTCACTGAGGCTTAGATGGTTTAGTCATGACGGGAAAGCAAATCTGGGTTGAGGGGACAGGCGTATAATGGGTTACCATAGCACTGCTACAGGACAGTCAATTCGGATATTGCATTTGCACCACATCACTGTTCTTTTCGATGACGTTCATTCTAGGCTTCGTGAGGATGAGAATAGTGAATTTGACCTCGAAGTCTGGCTCTTAGGTCGGCCTGCCGTAGTTATTCCTAGACAATTCTAGATGGTTGCTTTCTAATAACTTGAAAAATTCCGGAGCGTAATATGCAAGCTAATAAGTATCGTGAAATGGCAGTAGGACTCTACTTAACTGAAGTCCTGTGACGATGAAGTTGCTTGGTCACGTGTAGAAAATATGTACCAAGTGCTCGGCAGCACCACTTATGCAGATGATTCTTGGTCTGACAAAGGCATATATATCCATATTACCACTAGCCAGTGATGAGTTAGCTCTCGAGGCCATGACGACACTAATGGGTCAGACAAGTAGCGGGCCTCCCTCCCTCCCTTCCGCCGAACGGACTGGTGATACAACTTCTCTTTTCGTACTAAGATATGATATATATAAGCGACGTATTCATTAGGATGCATACATATTTGAGATTCGAGTAAACAAATAGATAAATGTATTATCTCGTGCCTCTTCTATTCCAAGTAGTTTTCTTAGAAATTAGCATATCATTGACGATTAGATACCTTTGTTCACGTTATGATCTTATGATCAAACATCTAAGGATGACCTGCTGTCCGCTTGTTTGGCCTAGTATCAGTTGGTTGTCTATAGAACCTAGGACACGAGGTTGGAGTGACCGTCTTTCTCTTTTCCCGACTTTTCATGGCCCCCTACAGATGTACATATCCTCTATATTCCGAGAAACTAATGTACCTACTCAAGTTTATCAATATCAATTACATTCCCCTTGATATTCCTGTAGGTAAATTCCATTTCTTATAATTATTAGCGAATGTCTTCTACACCTTGTTCCCATGGTCCTGGAAGTTGATTTACAGTTTATGGCTGCATGCGGGTGTTGAATAAGTCTGGTTGATAGACATGAGGCTGACTGGATGGCTGTATGTATGTATGTGGCCTCTACCGTTTGCCTGCTTGCTTCGTAACACACGAGTTGGTTGGGCGGCCGCATATTAATATCATACGTTGCGTAACATAGATGTCGTATTCACCAACAGAAGGAATGCATAGAGCAAGGCTAGATCGGCTGAATGGGACGGTGTTCTATAGTAAGTACATAATAATATGAGAATAACTTCCAATGAGCAACTAAGACCCAACGTTAAACCCCACCACGATAACACAGTCCGAGAAGGCCCGTAGCTTATCGATATGTACCCTTAAAAAGCTAAAAGGAGGATTTAAGCAGTTGCACTAAGCAGGCTAAGCAGGCTAAGCTCAGCTAGCCTTAGAGCAACTGCCCGCGAGCAGCTACGATTCATCAAAGAACTACAATGAGGTAATTGAAGTACATGATAAGTTCGTACCGATTGTACTCGCTTGACTCGACCCTTCTATTATTTCCTTACCGACCGAGTGAATTTGGGGTATGCTCGCAGATCTATGTGATACCCAACTATGGCATCATGTTGGCCTAACTGACAGCTCGTTGGCTTCGAACTTCGAAAGGGATTGGACGGTGTAATTGGCGGTGCAGGTTGTCGGTGGCTGGCAATCGATTTGCACGGGGTACATGGGGTAAAGGTAAAGGTACCTTAAGTGGGTTGAGTGAGGTAAAGTTGTGCTGCGATTGCACAACCACCAAACCAGCAAACGTCCCACGCGACTTAAGATCATCAACTGCAGGTGTGGTCCCCTTAGACGTTCTTACCGCCGCCAATCGGACAGGTCACACCTGCGTCGTCCAGGTCGTCTTGGTAGTCTCACCCTAGTTTTCCCATGATTTCTCATTGAATTTTTCATCGTTTCTCATGATCTTCTATCCCAAATTCCTATCTTGTCGAGACCGCCCACCTACCTGGAATAAGATTACAGGACCCTGCCTCACTCTACGTGTAGCCTCTGTTCGTCAATGATTTTTGCCCCTCCGTTGTTCCTCATTCCTGAAACCAAACATACGTAGCCTACATATCACATATTCTCTATATCCGAAGACGCAGTCATCCGATACATCTATACATCGATACATTGCCTGATTACCTATATTTAACACACCCTTCATCCCGAGACAAGAGCGGGTGCCATCTTGTTTCTGCTTACGACATCGACTGAACGGTGTGCCTTGCAGATCAAGACTGGACATCATTGTACAACTTGATCGTGTGTTATTTAAGAACTCCCGCTGGGACTACCCCCCAGTAGGGCAGCTTTCGTCATACATCCCCATCAGCCACCCTCGATATCCTACCAAATCCTAAGATGGCTTTCCAACAGCCTGCGCGCCAGGCCACTCAACGAGTCTTCCGGCCTACACCAGAGGACGAAGAGTCGCCCCATATTCCCCAACCGACCCCTCTGGCTATCGAAGATTCCCAGACCTGGGTTCTTTTCTCACCTGCAACCGATGCCGCTACCTCGACATCCTATTTAACCTCAACGCATAAGACCAACACTACCCCAGGTCGTTCGCGAGTGAGCGAGATTGGAAGTTTTGGCACAGTTGCGCCATCAGATGCTAGCGCCGACCGACAACAACCCGCAAGCCTTGTCGATGCGGTAGAGGGAGATGACGAGGACGATGCCGAGCTAGACAGCTTAGATAGCCATCTCCCCGAATTCCGCTCTACCCCTATCTTCTATGACCCGTCGCATGGTCTTCCCTACGCAACACCAGTTGTTCCTGCCCACGATGGCCTTGGCTCATTTCGGTTGGAACAGGAACGCATGGGTGCTGACATACAAGACCGGCTCTATGCATTCGAACAATACAACCCCCGCCGAATGAGGAGACGGGAAAGCCTAGATCTGGCTCAAGTCGAACTTGAGGATGAGAGGGCCCAGGAATTAGACAAACGACAAAGAATAGAAAATTGGCGACTGGAGCAAAGCCGCTGTCTCTTGGAAGAAATTCAAAAAGAAACCCGCAGAAGACGGCGATCCCTCGCCAGCACAGTGCCTAATCCGGTTGAAGAGAAGGCCGAAGATATAGCCTCGATGAGCGAAATAGGTGATATGTCAAAAGGCGGAGCAGACTCACAAACTTGGCATGATCACGATGAAAACGAGGAAGAGAGTATTTGGGGACGTATCACCCGAAAGGTCATTCGTGACCTTATGGGAATTGATGACAAGTTACTCTCCGTACTGTTCGGCGAGGAACTGCCGGATGAAGAGGACCTATCATCAACGCCGAAGGTATCGCCAACGCCTACGCCGCAGCACGCGGATGCTGTTATGGAGGACGCAACAGATTCTGGATGGCAACTGAAGATGCTGGAACGAGTAGCTAAGGAGCTCGGTTCACTTATACACCGGCTTTCGGAGCATCCTGGAGCCTTCTCGACTTTCAGTCGAGTGCAACAGATGCCTATTCCGTATGCCGGCCTGCCGTCTATACCGGAGGGTGTAAACGACACTACGGTGGGCGCAAAGCCGAATGAGTCGCATTTTACCATACCCGAATTCCAACCGACAATACGCACACGACCCCAACCTCAAGCACTTGATATCCCTAAAGCTACCCATCCAGTCAAATCCGGCCAAGCGAATTCGCAGGCCCAGCTGGAAAATTCCGGCAGTGATTTTACGCAGGATGAATGGGAACAAGAACTTGATATTAGACTTGTGTTCCGATATCTTCGGTCGCGCTTCATGTCACGACCGAGTAGTAGTGGTGGGGTCACTGGAAATGCTAGTCTCGCCTCGTCAAGCATGCAAGATGCAGCTGCTAAGGCAGCACGGGTGCGGCAACACCATCCGCTAATGTCAAGGCCGCGCACTGTAGAGAGGCGTAGATCTAAGGCGACTGTACCTTCGAGTCCCGTGTTATTTAAGCACGCCTCTAGTTGCGCTAGCCAGAGCACGCGGAGGTCAGTAAGGAAGAGTAGTTGCTCGTCTTCGCGGCATTATTGGGATATCGGTGGTTCTGTCGGTACTGGATCGATTATTGCCGCGACGACTGGTCCTATGGGAAGTTGGGGCGAGGTTTAATGTGACGAGATATCAAGGCGGTCTAGTCCAAACGAGCAACGACGTGATGGGGGTGTACATTATTAGGCGTACGGGGTCTGGCATGTTCCGCGACATTTAACAAGGCGATTTGAATCGGACCAACTCATCTGCATACCATACATTTCATATCTCACACTCACATATACCAATTTCCTTAGAAATAAAAAAAAGACCGATTCTTTATAGCTTGCTCCAAGTTCCGTGCTTCCATTGGCCAATCAAATATTGAAATTGAGTCACCCGTAGTTGTTTAAAGTCTAGACAATATTGGATAGGCTGAATAAGAAGAGTGACTCCGAGATACATTCTCGTGTCCGGTTTTCACATTGTCTGCCTTCAGGGATGGACACGCTCTCTGGTTCGCGGGGTGGGCGTATGCGTAAAAGTTGCCTAGTGTACATACCATGTACTAGGGCTTGCATTCGTTTCTACGCAATTCGACCGACCTGTCGACCCTGCTCTTTCGCAGTTTGGATGGCTTTCCGGTGAGGCGGTCGGGTTTCGAAAGAACAACCGCAGAGTTACTGACTGAGATGGAACTCGATTTTTTACATATTATTTTGGTGGTGGATTCGGAGCAGGAACTCATGTCGATACTCCCCGCATCCCTTGTAAATGCATTCCTCTTAACAAGGATCTCAGAAGGTTCCCATCCAATAAGCGATCTTCCGCTTCACCTGACGCGCGACGCTCGCGCCTTCGTCGGTGGCTCTCATTCGTTCTTTGCCTTTTTTGGGTCGACGGGTTAAGTGGGAAAGAGGTACAGCATGACATTACTTGATCCAAGGAAGTACCAGATACGTATCTGCGGTACCCACTCTTAACAGAACCTCCAACGACCCAAAGGGCTGCCTGAGTGTTGTCCAACTTCATCCCACTACTTTCTTCCTTCTCTATTGCTACGAACGACGCACCACGCAACGGGTTCTCTTCAACCAACCCATGCATAGTCGAGTCATAATCCGTGCTTGTCTCACTGCATCTTACTTACATACATAGTACAAGACCATACCTTGCTTGATTTTATAAAACGATCTCCACAACCGTCACGACACCCGCATTGGTGTATCCTCTCCATTTACTGTCGCCCTCCCTTCGCCCACCCCACCACCCATTAGCTTTGATCCAATCCTTGATCCAATCCTATCTGGACGCCTCACTTTGACTCCCATAATCTTCTATCCTCAAAGTTCGAACTTCGCATTGTTCTGAAGTTGTACGCGTGCCTTCAGCTGTTGCCTCCTGTATATAAATTACAGTCCATCCCCATCGCATCCCGCGGTTTTCCTTCCTAGGATTCCTATACGGTCCGTATACCCCTAGAGGTTTTTGGATTCGGCGAAGCTACGATAGCTTCCGCAAAGCTTAGACTAATTTCAGGAAGCAGTGCCATGTACTAGATATTTCGGATCGCGACCCAGCTGCGTCTGGCAGGGTCGCCTAGGATCCCAACGTCAACATCTCCATCGCCGTCGAAAATAAATAGGGAGCTCTCCCCCATCAACCCACCCGCCGCTTCATCTTCTTCATCCCTCCGATGCCCTGGACCGAGGAACGCTCAATCCAATGGCAGGACCCATCCCCGACTTTTCATTACCAAACAGTTCTTTCTTTAACATTTATAATGACGCGACAGTAATTCCCAGTTCGAATTCGCCGATTCTCCCTAACGGACAATGCAATTTCGTGGACCTATCTCATGGCGCCCAAGGACCCAAGTGCGGATGTCGTCGTTTCTGGAGTCGCAGCACTTTATCAGCCAGGACAGCCAGGGGGAGTTTGCCAGGAATCTCTCCAGGATATGCCAATGGATTCTCCGATGGAAATGCCGGCGGCCTAGCTGATGATACGGCCTGGTGTATGTGTTCTCATCATGCTTGTTTCCATGATGATGTCCGCGACAGCCAGCCTCCTCTCGCTATCGCCGCCAATATTGAAACCGTAAATAATGGCCAGGAAAATGAACGTCCTAGGGTTAGTAGGGAACCTCTCACACCAGTAGTCACGGACCTACCCTTCAAAATGCCCGCGCCAACGGAACCCAACATGGACTTTTATACGTTTAACGAGGCCGCTTCTTTTACAAACCAGCTGGTGGTGCAGGAAAATGCGCCGCAGAATGAAGTCGCAGCGCCTGTACCAGAGCCCTCTATTCCCGATACGTTGAATTGGACCAATCTTCTCCAGTCTAACCCAGATGAAGCAGGCTTGCTTCCTCCAATCCCAAGCCAGTGTCTGATGTCTTCTCAACCGAGCTCTACAACCTCATCTGCTAGATTGGGATACCTTCGGCCATTTGCCGGGAAAGGGCTTGGGACACTTAGTGGTGTCAGGTCCAAGTTGCGCGAGCCCCTGGAACAGGATGATGAAATACCACAAGAGGAAGATACCGTTGCCCCAAGTATGGACCACTCCATGGATGATGGGCAGACAGTCGCAAATACGCCGAGGTCTTCCGGACATGGAGATGTGGTTGGGGGGCATAGTCTGTCTCCTACAAGACTTCATCGAGAGGGGTTTAGGCAGCTGTCTGATACTGTTCAAGGCCATGAACAGCGCTTGGATCGGCTTGAAAACCCCTCCATCTCAGTCGCTGGCCATGATGCATGTGACGAGAGGCATGACCACAGCGACCTGAGAATCACCGATCTTGAGTCGCGCGTTGAGGAGGTCGAGAAGATGATTAACGATAGCAGCAGCCAAGTTTCAAGTCATCATATTCGACGCCCAGGCATAAACGAATCTATGAGCAGTGCGATATCCGTTTCCACCGTAGGAAGCGAATGCATCGCGAGCCGCGCAGAGCTCTATAGCCAGTTGCAAGCTTTGAAGTCCCAACTGAGTCAATTACAAGGCCTCTCGTCTTTCCCTTCCTATACCCGCCCGTGGGATGTTGAAGTTGTCTTTTTACCCTTCCCTCTTAAGAATATATGGGCAGAGTCCCACGACTTCGCAAGCCAACCTCTTTCAAGCGGCATCAACGGTGAAGCTGATCCATGGACACAGCTGCCTAGCAGCTCTTCCACCTCAGATCCTCACTCGCCCGATTTAAGCGATTGGGCCGGACCCGAGTCCGAGTCTGAATGGCTCCTCGCTCGGGCCTGCGCGCCCAACCGTACCATCGAACAGCGGCTTAGGAGTCGGGGTCTTGTTAAGAACGTGGCCATCCGCAGTCCAGATGCTCGAAGCGTCCAGCAAGCGATATCCGATGCGTTTGGGACTATATTTAGGACCTTCTCTCGCATGCAAGCCAATGTCCATCACGGCTCGACCCAACATCATCGCGTGGCCAAGTTCCTCGGTCTCCAGTCACCATGGGTGCCCCTACGCAAGATTCATAGAGATGCGAGGCTTCGCTTCCTGTCACCACCCGAGATGGTGACTCCAGTAACATGGGATGTCCCGTTCCTACGTTCAAGCGTAGTTATGAAGGCAACCGGTGTTCAGCGTCTCTTTATCACCCATCCCGAGGCGTACTTGCAAGACCAAGATGCGTACGATAATGGGTGGAACTGGCAACGCCTCCGCGAACTCAGCCGAGTCTACGTAGACTCCCAGAGCCAGAATAGCCAAATCGTCCCTGAAGCAGATGCCATGGAAGACTGCTGGGCATGGAACGACACTCTTGACGAGCACCCCGCGAGCGCTGCTAGCTCCCAGTCTCTCAGCCTTCGACAAGCAGCACAGCGCAATTGGCGGGCGGCATCAATGTCTCCAGCCCAAAGGCTTCTTACTAGCATGACGGGCGCGTCGCCTTCTCTCGGAACGACTCGTTCCGTTTCTCGCGCCAAATCCCCCGCGGTGCTTAAAGAGCGCAAAGCCTCTAGGCCACCTCATATTCGCACCACTTCTTTACCTCCAATTGCGCAGTCTTTCGTGTCGCCAGCACTGATACCAGCAAAACGTCGAGTCACATCATACGTTCATCAATTTGAACGTCGCCCATCGCCACAGGTTGCCCGAATTGCCCCTTCGATGGCACATGTCGCTACCCTTGCGAAACGTCGCAGCACGCGTTCCCCTTCTGTCCGACCCCGAAACACACCGCGGTGGAGCACGGCGTCGCCCAGTCCAATGCCCGAAGGTCACCTCGCTCGTGGTACGACACCATACTATGCTACGCCATATAGCAACGCTCCATTTTTCGAAGCGCGACCCGGTCGTGGTGTAGTTATCATCGACGAGGGCGAGAGTGGTAGTGGCACTGACCAAGATGGTCAAGGGGATGAATACATGGGCGAAGATGAGGATGATTCGGAGAACAATGATAGCCCTATGCTCGACTTCACTCACCCGGAGGACTCACAGGAGTCCTGGCAAGACGGGCAATCACCCGGCCCAGAAGACAAACCGTGGCCAGGCATTGAAGATGCGGAAAACCACGATCCAGAGGGTAGGATCGATATCCACGTAGATGACGATGCCATGAGCGACGCGGAAGATCTCGAAAACAGAAGTCAGAGGTCAAGCGTGCCGAGCGAGTATCCGAGCACCCACCGCGCGTGGACGGGTGCCGAGGAGGCCTTCCGGGTTTATGAGGATGGCGATCTCGCGAGTAACAGTTTGGGCGTTGGGAAATGATGGCTTAGATTGCTGCATTTTAGAATTTCACGGCTTGGTCCTGGCGTATAACGATGTACGAGTCGAAATCCCGGGGAGTTTTCTGACGACGACGAGACGGGGTACTGGCGTTTGGGGTTCACATGTTGTTACCATATACCGTTGCTATTTAACTGCTTCTGATATTATTGTTTATACTGGTCGGAGATATCTTGTTGTCATGTGGTCCTCGAGCCTCCTTTTTTTCCTACCCCAAAGTGTGTTTTCATTTTCTGCTCACGTCGTCAACTTGCTCAAGGGTGCCGCTGCTTATGCGATGGAATACAGGAGGACAAAGTCGAGACCAGGTTTTCGGTTTCAAGCTTTCCTGGAGCGTTTCTTTGTTCATTTCAGCTGGGATACGTCCCGAGAGTCCCCCCTCACGCAAAAAAAAAGAAAAAGCAAAAGCAAAAGAAAGGGGTCTTACCTAAGCAGCGAAGGCAGCAACCGTGGGGGGAATCCATGGTGAGCTAAAAAAGGTGTGGTGTTCCCCCCACTGCTATTGCACAGGGTTGGGTCAAAGAACATATGAGGTCGTCAGGTAGTTATTTCGGGCTAGATAGATATCCGGGAGGACAGCGAACAAGGGATTCTGTTAGTTAGGATGAGTTCTCAACTCGCTGTATAGGTACCTAGCCTCCGTACTTACCCTATCTACTTGTATGCCTACCTACGTAGGCGGATGGGTAGGTAAGGTAAGGTAGAAGAGCAAATATATGTCGTCTGTGAATGAAGTCGCTCGCGCGTTTGTTTTTGCTGCGCTGTGCTTTGCTGTGCGGTGTTCTGCTGGGTGCTGTGCTGAGCTAGGGTACTGCTGGGTCATGTGATGGGGTGTGTGCGTCGCCTAACTAGGCTGCTGGATTGTCGGGGTGTGCGTGCTGTCATATATCATTTGAGCACGGTTTTTGACCTGGGTATGTGCTTTGCTTGGTTAGGCAGACTGTTAGCTCGGTGTGGTATGTGCAGGTTTCTGCGGTTGTGGCGTGTGTTCTATTCTGTTTTAATCTGAGTGGGTTTGGATGACTTTGGGATTGAGCGATTTTGAGTAAAAGGAGGATGTTGGTGTTTTGGGGCTTTTTGCTTGGGAAATTTTTATGTTGGTGAGTAGAATGTATGGATAGATAGATAGACGGAAGGATGGTTGGGTTGGTGCCAGTCGCCTGGCTGTTGGTGGGTTGTCTAGGTATTGGGGACGAGGTATCGATGTAAATAGGAGTGTTCCTAGATGAGCATCTGTTAAGGGGTCTAATATGAAGTTCATTTATTGGAGGTTGCGTCACTTATAATCAGGGAGAGGTTTGTCGGCTTTAACGCATCTATTACATAGCTTAGTCCAGTCGAGTTGTCTGTAGTTAGTTTAGTATTTCTATGGCCTTTCACCACGAGACAGAGTCATGGGTGAGATAATGATTGCCAGTAGTCTATATTAGTATAAAAAAATTCAAGTAGTTGGCGCCAGCAACTCCAAAAAGACCCTTTTCCCTTTCCTTCTTCCTTCCCCCTTATCGCCCACCCCCTCTCTGCTGTTTTACCTCGAACGTTACAGTTTGATCTAACCCGTTCTATGATTGCATACCGAGCTCACGTCTTTCGAGTCTTGCGTCTGGGTCTCATCCAATGGTTTGATATGTGGTGAGGGTAGTTTTTCCCCCATGATTCGTGAGAGCTCATCATACTCAACTCCACCGTAGGTCCTGAAAGATGGTGTTCCCTTTTACGAATCATTCGGATTCGACATGACACCCCCTGCTAGTATGGCAAGAGACAAAACCAGCACCAAGAGTGCCAATATGGTAATCCCCATGTTCTTTGATCCCATGACGTTCTCATATATCAGCAGAGTGGAAAGTTTCCTGCTCATGACCTTGTGCTCGACCTGAGAGAACATGTGGCGTAGTTCTAGGAGATAGTTCCTCCAGATAGCTCCCGCCCTCTTAGGCGGAGGCACGTATTCCGGCACATCAAGTACATCTGACGACGGAAGTTCCTTGAATAGATCCAGGATAACTGCGGCCTCGTCAGCTTCAGCCCAGGAAATATTCCGGTCTATGAGTTCCAGCAGTCGTTCTTTATTATGGGCATCGGATTGTTCGATGAAGCCCCTGAGCGTTCGTGTGTGTGATTCTGATTGCCGATCCCTTATCCTATAGTAAACTATATCACCACCGCAGCATACTATTTCAACCCATCCACTACCGGCTTCTATTAATACGGCCGAATCTTTACTGTAAATCGATACATCAACCTGGAAACCAGCCCTTGGTTCCCACGAAAAAACACGTTGTTCCAACAAAAGACTAAACCGGGGATCAGCCCCTTGTTCCAACCAAAGCTCGCAAATATTCCAAATCTCGCTGTGTAGTTGATGTCTTTCTGTCGTGAGTGTTTCTATACAGTAGATCCATGGACCAGTGGTATGACACCTAGAGTTGGATATATGTGGCTCAAATTCTCTCTCAAGTATATCTAAGCCGATGAATCCGTGCTCGAGAAGTTTCGCTAGGAGAGTTCGATTACCAGATGCGGGTTTCGATTCGTAAAAGCCAAAAGAGCATCTCGAAATTATGGCCGATACTAGACATCCTCGTTTAGGCATGCCGCTTAGCCTTCTCAAGATCCAAGGCAACAGCGTTTCCATACTGAGATAAGCAGCCTCTATCAGCAAAGATAGGCCATAATGATCGCGCCAATATTCGTCTGAAGGATGTGGTGTCCCAAATTAAATTTCAAAATTCATCTCTTCGATTTAGTCTAGCTGCTCCATAATGCAACGCTTTTCAAGTAGGTTCGTTTCGTCGAGTACGAGGAAAACAGTATCGAATAAACGACGTATACTATCATAATAGAGGTTTTTTTCATTTTTCACCCTGAGATAGGAAGTAAGGTAACCGAGCATGAGTTGGCAGGTGTGCTTGCCTAGATCTGTCTCGGTTATGCCGTATTTGTGTAGTTTGGTGTCAAGGTGTTTGTCTAGGACCCCGATAATCGAACGATGGGTAAATAAGAGAGAATGTAGTTCAGGAAATTCATCATGGCATTTCAATTCAAGTAGCCCATTGAATCGAGCATCAACTTCTTCTTCTGTAAAGTTATTCCAGTTAACACAGTCGCCCGGGTGGCCACTTGGTTTTACGTGTTCTCGAAGCAGCAAGTCCCACAAGTAGGATGCACCGTAAATAGGCACGATCACTGGCTTAAATATTGCTAAGGTCTCAAATTTGTAGACTATAGCTAGGAGAATATATGCTTCCCGTTGGTATTGAGGGGACATTGAATCGAGCATTTGCTCTAGGTAAGGATTCAGTTCTTTTGGTGCGGTGCGAACATGTTCCCATAGCTCATCTAGCCTATAATATCCAAGATACTTTCGTCGTATCTCAGAAACCATAAGCCGAGCCCAAAGGAAGACACCGTGGGCCGATTTAACAATATGTCTTATTAGGCAGTTAATACTACATATGTGTAGCGACCCGTAGCGCCTGCAGAGGTTTTTGGTGTTTTGCTTGCAGGTATATTTTAGGTCCGAGAATCGGGGATGATCCTTCAGGCGCCCAGTAACAAAGGTCTGCATATCTTCCCTAGTGAGGTTCTGCAATCGAAATTTCTGGTTACGGGTAATGGATCTGAACACCTCATACTCTCTGCTGGATACACATATCTTGACCTTCTCATTTGACTGGGAAGTCCAATCTTGGATGGTTCGCACCAGGTCATTGTAATCCTGGGCATTTCCTTCCTCCTCGAACTCGTCAAGGCCGTCGATAAGTATAAATATCTTGTGTCGCTCTAGAATCCGAGGGTCACCCATCAGCATGTCACATGCTCGAGATATCTTGTCGTCGTCAAGATATGTGTGAAGTCCGGTGTTGCGCCCATCAGGTCCAGGTAAAAGTAGCCCAAAGAGTTCAGGGGCATGTTCTAGGGCAGACTTCAGTAAGAAACGCCTTAAGCCTTGCAGCCTATTCTGACCCGACCCGGATTTCCAAAAGAAGTATTTCATGCGGAGGAGTTGTGATTGCCCAGCCCACTGCATCAGATTCTTCTCTGTGTCTTTATGATTCCAGATGAATTTCATCAATGTTGATTTACCGGAGCCAGGTTTCCCAAGAATGTGGAAGATGTCTTTGCCGTCGCGTAGCCAATCGACAAATGACAACTTGAGGTCTGGTTCGACTTTAAAGACCTTTTCCGGGTCATGAAAAATCCATTCGAAGGTTTCTTCGTGGGCAGCATGAACTTCGTCGTATCTCGGATTCGGTCTCATGCTATTATTTCCGTCGCCTAGCATCTGGAAGACGTGATGGAGGTCTCGCGCCGTTTGGGCTTGGCGACACAGACTCAGAGCTTGCTGCAATTTATTGGGAACATCACTCAATATGTTCAGATTTTGTTGAACGGCATTGAGCTGTTGTTTCAGGCTGTAGTTCCGGACGTGTTC
Organism: Annulohypoxylon bovei var. microspora; assembly: GCA_022836615.1. Taxonomy (NCBI): domain Eukaryota; kingdom Fungi; phylum Ascomycota; class Sordariomycetes; order Xylariales; family Hypoxylaceae; genus Annulohypoxylon; species Annulohypoxylon bovei. The sequence continues at coordinate 91,389 of MU405345.1, forward strand.
TTCATCGAGGGCTTTCCCGACTTTGCTGATTTGGATTCTAATAGTTCCAGCGTCAATATAACTTCTCAGTGCTTTATTAGGAAAATTTTATATAGTATATTTATTTTCCTTCGTCTAGAGAATGAAGTCCAGCAACAAAGGTAACGAGATTGAGAGAGTGCGAGGATTGCGAGAAAAGGGCCGCAACCCTGGGTAGGTGTATGAACATAAGACCGAACATACCTTGCAGATGCCGCGAGAGCTAGATGAAGCGTTTGTTGACGCTTTTCTAGATTATCTTGGAGGACTTTAAGGTCATCCTTGTTACGATGCGTTCTTATGACTACGCTAAATGCGCTTTTCATCGAGGCAGGCCTTTTCGTTCGACATCGATCTAGTAAGGTTTCAATATCTGACGAGAAGCCCTGACACTCGCTGGCCACAGTTTGGATATGAGTATCTTCGATACCTGCCTTCTTTAATACATCATGGCCACGACGAACATCTTCAAGAATGGCGTCCAGTTCATTAGTGAATGCAAGTAACCGCTCATGTTCCTTTGGCAAGCCTGCAACCGAATTGTAGACATCTCTCGCCTTTTTGGCGCATTTGATTGCTCGTTCAGTTAGATCGAACACATTGCAGACAAGAGCTATTGCTGCTACGGATTCCATCGTAGAACTCAATATCGTTCAGGTCGATAAAGGAATTATATGCTGACATGGCATTGTCATATCTTTCTAAGAGGGGGATTGAGTGTGATGCTTGGATGAGAGGGCCATGAAGAAATGTGCTGACCGCCTTTCACTTCCCAAGCCACATTCTCATATGATACTACCAGATTGGTGCTTAGAGTGATAGAGGTAGGTAGGCTATGTTGGAGATAGCGCAGGGTTGATGAGCTGCCCAACCGGAGGGCTTGCTCGTATATTGTACGTGGCTTATAAACAATGCAGCGCCCGTTAGTATTGTCGTTCTCATTGACTGCCTTGTCTATTCAAATTGCCCAACCTTGCATGACATAGAGGGCTAGGCAGACTTTGAGTAATACCCCGAGTGCCTACCTAGGTACCTTCTATGTAGGTAAATGATGGCTTAGAATCGATAAGTTGCAAATAGGGGGAGGTATCGCCAATTTAGCTTTTAAAATTACAGATTACACACAATTATAAATAGAGAGATAGATGAGAAGAGCAACGAAGCTATGAGTAGCTGTTCGGTATTTAAGAAATCAAGTTATATTTACCAACTATGTACTGGTCTTATGTGCATGTATAGTACGTCAGTATTTATGGATGGTGTCACAGCATTAGATTATTTGCCCGACCTACTACATAAAAGGAAGGGAAAAAAAGGGGGAGGGGTTGTGAACCGAGCACAATTAACAAAAGAAAAAAAAGAAAAAGGGTTCTTCAAAAATAAATAATGCCCAACACAGGAGTCGAACCTGTTGCCTCCTCATTGCATCTGAGGATAATCAAGATATACTAGTGAGGCGCTCTACCGGTGAGCTAGTCGGGCTTGTAGGGTCGTAACCGTGGGGCGATCCAAGGTGGCGAATGAGATTTAGTTTCGTGAAAGCAGTTTATATAGTTGGTTTTCTAAAATCTAACTCCACTGTTTGAGGGTTGATCACACAGCCAAAAAGCGCCATGCATTAACTAACCATGGCGGTATGAGTACTGGATTATTTGGAAATTTAGACATAGAAATTCACAAAACTGTTCAATTCTCAAGATGTCCACAGACTGCTAGAGGACGGGCTATACGTTGCTAGAAGACGAGGGTATCGCTTATACTAGGCTTCGTTCACGGACTCACAAAACTTGAACCTACAGAGAGTTTTCGCATAGCGCATTAATCGATGCCCTCAACCAGCCCCCCTCAATCGCAATTTACCCCGGTCCAGGTACGAGCAAAACACATACATATTATACATATGTACCTAGATATTTTACATATGTACCTAGATATTTACGCAATTATCTCCTCGCGACCGGTATTTGTGTAGCAACTAAAAGTTAACGTAATATTTAGTCCATTGCTAGATGGATGCTCTAATATGTATCTGATCTGATCTGATCTGTCTGTCTGCCAGTCTGTGTAAGCCAAACGTGCTCGCGTGCCCGCGTCAGCTAATCTATTATACACCTGCAAGTGTCCCCTCTTTCTTTCCTTCACCCCATCCCACGCCCCCCCCCCCCTTTTTTTTTTGTCCTATTCCATTCCACCATTTCTTTTTTCCAATTTTCCCTTCGTAGAGACAGAGACGAAAAAAAAAAACTTTTCATTGCCTTCCTTTTTAGCCCCCCGAGGATGAAAAAAAAAAAAAACGCCGATAGAGAGAAGAAATGCGCGGAATGCAGCGTCGTGAATCATTCGGTTCGCGAGAACCCCCGGTCTGCGAGGCGGAAACGGTGCCGCCCGGATCGATAGTTCAGTCTAGCTCGTGATCGTGTCGTAAGTTCGTGCGCGCGTTGGACGTAGGAAAGTGCTTTTCTGTGCCCCCCTGCGACCTGAAAAGAGAAAGGAGAAAGCCATATCCGCGAACGCGCGTATGTAGAAGCGTTAGGTAATAAATCGTCGAAGCAAAATGCAGCGCTGTAGCTCGATGGGTAAGAGATGCTGGTCGTAAGTGAGACGATAATGCGAAATCCGAGAAGATATGTGAGAAGGCGTCGCGCCGCTAACGAATGCTAAGTAAATACTTCTCCCTTATCTCCCATCTAATCGGGAGATTTCCAGTTTGCATAACGATGTTGGATTAGGTTCGTTCTAGCTTTCCGAACCTTAGGATAGACGCGCTCCACTAGAGTGCGAGGTCTCGCCCATAGCTTCCTCTGCGCCATTACCGGCTCCGGTGCTGTTCTCATCCAGAGACTCGAGGGAAGAGTAGGGGTTCACGGCTAGGAGACCGCCGCCACTACCACTACGTGCTCTGGATGATCCGCCGGCATCATTGGCTTGAGAGTGGTTGGCGGGATCTGTCATAGAATAGCTCGCTCCTGATGGTCCCGTACTGAAAGTGCGAGCAGGGGGCGCGATGGGTCCGAAGGGAGATCCGTAGGACACTGCGAAGAAGAGTTAGTTATATGATCTCTGCAATCTCACTCCGCTAAAATGAATTCGCGAGGATATAAACAGGAGAGAAATGGAACCAAAAGCAAAAGCAAAACAGTAACGTACCTATCGGGTTTCTCATACCAGATCCCACACCTCGCGTCATGCCACGACCAGTTCCCAAGGACTTCTGCTCGGACGAATGGTGCTCGCCACTGCGTCGCCAGGACGGGAGGCCCGGGGCCGTCGGGCTCGAAGCCAAGCCCGCGCCATCGGCCTTCCCCTCGACGAAGCCAACGCCAACGCCCGCCGAAGAAGGCGCAGCCCCCGGGCCCGGCGCGCCCCCGCGGCTCATGAAGCGGCTCGCGCTCAGGCCGGTCAGCTCCTGTGCGCCGTCGCCCAGCGCGGCCGCGATCCCGGCGCCGGGCGCGGGGCCGGGGCCCTCGCGCTGGCGCGACAGGTCGGCCTGGTGCTTCTTCCACCAGGCGGGGAAGCCGTGGAACAGGCCGAGCGCGTGCTGGGTCACCTTGTCGAACGGCATCTCGTGCTTGTACTTGCAGCCCTGCTGCGTGAAGGCGCACACGCCCTCGTGCACCCACTTGTCGCAGTAGATCTTGGGCCGGCGCTGGGGCTGCTGGCCTCCCGCGCCGCCGCCGCCTCCACTACCACCTCCTCCTGCATTGCTTTGACCGCCGTGTCCGCTGCTGTTGTGGTTCGGGTTCGAGTGCGAGTGCCCTCCCTGGCCGCCGCGCCCGTGGCCGCCGTCGAAGTGCTGCGGCAGCGAGTACGAGTGCGCGTGGCCGTGCGCGCCCGAGGCCGCGGCGAGGGCCGTGGCGGTAGAGCCGGAGGCGCTGATGCCCAGGCCGCTGCCGCCGCTCGACAGGGAGAGCGAGGGCTGGTGGTGGTGCGGGGGCGTGGGGGGCGTGGACGCGACGATGTTGTCGATGCGGGACTGTGGCGGCGGAGGGACTGTTAGCTTATAGGGTTCCAACGCATAATACATATATACATCTTCCTAACTCCCAACACATGACACGTGTGTATCATTGTACAGACAATGCAAGTGAGGCGTGAAAAGAAGATTCCACGGCATTCCGACAGTTTCGGAGTGTGGGGTCAGGGGCCGCGTTTGCACCTTCCCGACATCGCGACTTCCACCAGAATCGCCGACGCAGGAAAGGGAAACCGCGGGAAATGTTTTTTTTTTTTTGGACTTACAACGGGGAGGTGAGGAAGGTACGCGGGCGCGTTTCCGGGGCAGGTGTTTCGAGAAAGCTCTGTACTTACCTGGATGGTGTCCGAAGGCGAAGACGGCGTGTGGGGAGGGCTCTGCGGGCGTGTTTAGTAAATGGAAATCGACTGGATGACGACAAACGACAACAAATGAAAAATACAAAAAAAAAATCGTGGCCGTGTAGTTATGATGGTAATAGTAGTAGTAGGAGTCGTAGGCAGTAATAGAAAAATAGTAGCTTACCTTGAGAGAAACCGCCTCAGTGTTGCTCGATCGGCCGTTAGGTGGTCGTCCGAGCGGTAGCGGCAAGATCATCATTCCCGCGTTGCCCTGCTGCAGGGCAGGCACGTCCTTCAGCGGCGGTAGCATGTCGACGGGCACTAGTCGCGTGTACTGGCCGTTGCCGCGGTCGAAGCAGTACGCGTAGATACTCTCCGTCTGCATTTTGGGAAAGTGCAATCCCGTAGTAGTAGCAGGCGCTCCTTCACCCGCACCTGCACCAACTCCCGTTCCTGCAATCATGCTTGCGTTCATACCCGTGCCTGTGCTAGAGCCCATACCTGTGCCAGAAACCGCCATAATGCCGGTGTTGGGGTTGGAAGAGCCGGTCATAAAATCGAGCTGGTGCTGCTGGGGGAACTGCTCCATGCGAGGGCTCATGTAGGAGATTTGCTGGGACTGCTGTCGCAGGGTGGCGGAGGAGTGGGGGTTCATGGTCATGGAGAGGGGAGTAGGGGAGCTGTCGAACGGCGTGTACTCGCCGCTGCTGCCGCGGGAGGAGTAAGCTTCGTCGGCGGCTGCCTGCGAGCGCCAGTTAGAAGAGGCGAGACCTCGAGAGGAGATGGTTAGCTGCGGCATGTTAGATCGCAAGGCTTGGGTTGGGAAGTTTTGCTGCTGAGGAGAAGTTTGGGTCTGCTGGATCTGGGTGCCGTTGGTGTTTGTGTTTGTGTTGGTGCGGTCCGTAATGATTTTAGTTCGTCGTTCGTTAATGGACTGGAACGGGTTACGATCCATTCTATGGTGCTGTTCGGAAAGGGAGCTGGGGTTACAGTGTAATTCGGCGGTTGATGCAAGATCGACCAGTGCTGATTGTTGAGAGGGAGAAGGAGTGACAGTGAGAGAATCAGGTGAGGTATTTCGAGAGGAAGAGTGAGAAGGAGAGGCACCGGAAGAAGTGTAAGACAAGTCGGAGGGAGACTTGATGGGAGCTGTTCCGGAAATAGTTGGGTGCGAAGGTGAAGATGAAGTAGTTAGGTTGGCGGTATCCATATTGAAGAAGGAAAAAAAAAGAATAGGATTAAAGGAATGGCTGCCGCCTGGGCTTAGCAATAGAATATCAAAGAAAAGTTAACTTGACGCGCAAACGGGCAACTCGGAAGGGAAAGGGACCACGAGCCGTATTATTTATACCGGCATGCGAGCCCGGATCAACAATGTCGGGAGAGTGGTACAAGATGAGATCTAAGGCGGTTGACTTTTAAATTACAACGGCCCCTGAAGATACTACCAACAAGGCGATCAGAAAAAAGAGCTTAGACGGGATCTCCAAGAAGAGAAAGTAGCAAGCCCTTTAAAGGAAGGCTAAGACTACTTCCTCTCGTTGAGCAAGCTAGTACGCACACACCGCACCTACGCATACCCTAGGCACACATACACGCATTACTATCACAGCCGTTTGCTGGGAAACCTCAAATAAGGTTAGATGCATTCTACGGTTACCTGCAGCTCTGTCTTGTGTTTCCCACGTGACAAACGGCCTGTATACTGTTAGACAACAGACAAAACCCATTAGAAATGTCTTAGTTGTAAATCAAAGATGGGGATAATCCTTTTAAATTAATACCTAGGTACTGAGTGCATTGGCTATCTGTCTGTGTCATGCTAAGGCAGGGAAGGGGTATGGCCAATAGCAGAGCAATAGCAGGATGCTTTCCTTACCTACTTACTCTCAAGCAAGCAGTAAAGTATCTAGCTACCTACAGGCAATCCGTTGGAAATGCAATGCATTAAGTCCGCGTCCTCATCTAAACGTTTGCCACGAGCTTCGGCGTTATGAACGTTTACCGCCCCGATAGTCGTCGGAGCTGGTTGATGAGCAGATCTCTGAAGGATCGAACGTTGGGTTGATCTCCATTGACTCTGAGAGAATCGATCGCGATCCTTAGTGAGATTTGAGAGCTAAAATCAATGCAGCTTTGGTCGGCTGGGTGTCTGGCCCTGCAGATTAAGCAAGTCCCTCTTTCATCGATAGGAAAGATGGACAAAGTATTCGAAGAACCATTCGGAAGTTCATTACTGGTTGATGGCGTGGTTATCTGGGTCGATTTCAACACCTTTGACGAGGGTGTTGGCAAGGGGACATTCGAGGTTAAATGGAATAGGTTGGTCGAAGGTTTGGTCGAAGGCTTGGTCAAAAGCTGTTCTCGACCGGGCATCGAAGCTACAAGATTAGGATTTATATCGGAGGGTAACGAGAAACGAAGAGGAGGACGTTGATGCGGTAGTATCTGCGGTTGTGCCATTGCCTGACTGAGTGGCATTGCTCTGGCTTGCGGAGTCGGGCCTATCATTTGGGTCATATCGCGATGCCCGTTTTGCGGAGTTTTGAGGGCGGACGTCGTTAGCTCCCTCGCCACCGTGAGGGCTTTGTTGATCTCCGGTGCTGCGGCGACCGTGGATGCTGCTGCTGCGGGTACTGAAGCTGGTACTGTTAATCTTTGAGGATCTTCTTGCTCGCTTGTTTGGGGAGTTCTGTAGCAGTGTCGGTGCTGATTTTGGGCATTTACCTTTGGCCCTCTTGTTTCTTGATAGCACCCGTTCCTCTTCCTCGTAAGCTCCATCGTCGTTATCAACTTCGACGCCGTTGTCGATGTATAGCTCGTCTTCGATATCAACATCGGAGCCGCCGCTATCTGCTTCCGGGAGCTGTTTCTCTGTCAAAATCACAACATCCTCATTATCGTCGTCGACGTCATTAACGTCTTCAATGAAACTCACGTTGGTGCTGTTGTAGTCAACCCCCTAGATTATATTAGCCGCTAGCTGCGAAACGGTTGGGCTATACTTAATGTTACCTTAGTATTACGTCGCCTAGCACCGCGACCATATACCTCTTGCGTGGCCGCAAGCTCTCGTTGATGCTCCTCCTCTCGTGCCTTGAGAATATTTTCCCAAACGCTCGTGTCTGCCGCCGATGCGCCGTTATCGTCAGTGCCGAGGTTGTCAGTCAACGAACCTGAATCATTAGCCCAAACACGCGCAATCGAGAACTGAGACTCAGGAGTTTCATCATCAGCACCCGTATTCTCCATCTGACTTCTGTCGAGTAGCTTGTCAACTGATGCTGAGTCGTACGTGATCTTGACCTTGTCCTTATCGCTAAATAAAGACTCGGCACCTTGTTTCAAGATTGACTCGATATCATGGCTGCTATCATCTTTGGCATCCAGACTCTCGATGAGAGCATGATCGAGAGCCATCTTCTTTCGGCCCGCCTGCATTATGTTCTCTTCAACGGTATTCTTCGTCGTCAGTTGAAAGCAAAGGACCTTCTTTCTCTGGCCGATTCGATGGGCTCGGGATATAGCCTGTATGTCTTGGTGTGGATTCCAATCTGGGTCACATATTATGACGGTATCTGCCGTGGCAAGATTGATACCAACACCTCCGGCACGAGTGGACAGAAGCATCGCGAACAGCGGCGAGTTAGCATCATTGAACGCATCAATCTGCCTCTGTTTCTTTAGAGCATCTAGATTGCCGTCGATTCGTCCAAATGGAAGACCTAGCATGTCAAGGAAATCTTCCATGATATTGAGAAAGCCTAAGAACTGGCTGAATATCAATACGCGATGACCTCGCTCTTTGAGCTTCGGAAGCATAATCTCTAACAGCAAGAACTTTGGCGACGCCTCAATTAGGTTTCGTTGCGTCTGTTCGTAATCAAGGGTCTTGTCTTCGACGTTGTTGTTGAAACAAAACGGATGGCAAAGGCATTGGCGGAGATCTGCTATGATGTTGCTCAGATTCTTGCGGTCGCCTGCCTTCATCTTCCCTTTAGAGATGATAGCCTTGATTAGCTCGGGATTTCGAGCTATGATAGATTTTGACAGTTTCTCCTGTAAGACTGTCATTGTTACAGGGACAATGATCTGGGCCATGGGTGGCAAGAACTTCAGAACCTGAGCTTTGGTACGCCGTAGGAAATGGGGACGGATGAGTTGGTGAAGCTCTGGAAGGTTCTCCTTGGTTAACACGTCATATTCAGCGTCTAGTTTCTCGGCGTTATGTTTAGAGTCAATGAACTGGAGAAGATTGAATAGTTCTCTCTTGTTATTCTGCAGCGGTGTTCCTGTTTAGTGTTAGCGAATTGCTTCTACTAGGTGGATGAATAATTGTTATCTCTTACCTGTTAGCAAGATTCTACAAGGAACTTTCAACTCGACTAGCGTCTTGTAGAGCTGCGTGTCTTCATTTTTGAGCCTCTGGCCCTCGTCGACGATCAAGCCTACCCAGTTGACACCTGGGAACGTATTCTTAATCGTGTTTGCCGCATCGTAAGACATGATGACTACGTGTGCCTTCATCCCATCCTTGACCCCGTTAGGGAAAAGTTCATGCCTGTAGGCTAAGTCCTGAGGTGTTTTGCCTCCATGATATGTTACAACTCTAAGTGAGGGGGACCAACTTTTGAGTTCCCGGCGCCAATTAGGACAGGTCGCACTCGGAACGACGATAAGGAATGGCCAGCAGCATGGCTTGTCTAGGGCAAGTGAGCTAACGAAAGAGACGATTTGAATCGTTTTGCCCAGTCCCATCTCGTCGGCAAGAACCATGTTCTTTTGCTGATGGAAATTGAAAAGAAGCCAATTGACACCCTCCATTTGATATAGCATTAGAGAACGATCTTTGGTAAGGCTTGGGGGCTGGGTCTTGAGCTCGCACTTCTCCCCGAAGTCAAGATCTCGGTATTTCTTTATACGCTTGATCATCTTCTCATCGCTAGCTGAAATGAAGTATTTGCCATTTAGAAACTCTTCATAGGCGTTGTAGAATGCACCCCAGCGGGCCCCCGAGTTGCGAGGGGGTGGTTCATCCCAGACAGCTTCTTGGTAATTGAGGCCTTGGAATTTTACGAAGACCGAAACCACATCGGTGATACATTCCAGGTCATGTAATTTGTCAACCGCGACAAAGCCGCGTCGGTACTTCACACCGAGGAAGACATCAGCCAATACCCATTCCTCCTCAACCGCAGACTCCGTCGTCATCTTGGGGAAAAACTTTTCTTTTTGTTTATGGAACGCAGAACGCATAGTCGATGCAGCTACACCATAAACCCAAGCACCAGGCATCCAAGCGTCGTGGCAATGAGATCGCCCGTCCCATTTCACGAGATATTCGATCTCGTCATTGGCAAATTCGTCACCTGTTTGTCCATCCTGGTAGATGCTCTGGTCGGTAGGTCGCCATGCGACTAGGGCATGAATTCTGTGCTTCGCTTCCAGGCAGTCCTTGCATTTCCAGCCCTCGAGTGAGTATTCATGAACTCGATCATGCCGAATATTCTCACTGCCAACATGATCAGGGGCTATCGGGGGTAAGTGCTCGAAGTGATAGCCACGCTTGCAAGTCGAGCAACGGAACATCACATTGCCGGGGTTGTTAACCAGGCTGGGCTGAACATGTGTGACCGGATCCTCTCCTCCATTGTCAAGTCTGGCCTTCTCTTCTTGCTTCGGAGTTTTCTTCGCCGAGAACTCTGCACATGAGATGCCGGGGATCTTGCAAGTCTGGCACACGGAATGATTTGGCGTTCGCTTGTCCTTCTGCGATGATCCAATGCAGAATCTACATTGTAGAACGAACTGGTTCGCGCCGACCTTGGTAACTCTGTGATCCCGTTGGGATCTATTACCGATGCATGGCTTATGGTACGAGTAAGAGCACCCTTGACATGGGATAAGGGGACCTTTTCCATGGCTCGCTTGAGTGTTGCATGATTCGCACACACTAGCGTGTACCTTCCCGAAATCAGATTCTCCGGAGATATTATGGAAGGTCTCCTTAATTGAAGAAATCTGAGGTACGGATGGTGCATTGTACTCGACCGCTTCATAATCCTCATCGATATCGGGATCTCGCATACTCTTCGAGGTTCGATTGGATCTTTTTGATCTTCGAGTCTCAAACTCAATTTCCGAGTCACCGTCTAAGCGTTTCATAGATGTGTGCCGCATCTTAGGCATTCGCCTCTTTCTTGATGATGTTCTCTTCGCACCGCCAATATCGGAGCGAATGAATGGCATAAACTCATCATCGTCGTCGTCATCCCGATTAGTGGTAGGACCACTCTGCGCCAACTCATCTTCGGACTCATCTTGGACTTGACGGCTTCGAGATGAGGTATTCTTAGACCTAGTAATTCTTCCTGTGGTGAGGCCAACAAAGCTAGAATGCTGCTTCTTAGATCCCGACTTGGCTTCCTCGACATCATCAGAACTTATGTCTTCCCACTCATCTTCAACACCATTGATTTGTCCATCGCCTAGTAGTGCTCGCCGGTTTGCCTGTCCTGACGTGCGGGATGATGAATGCCGAGCGCTCCTACGGTCAGGTCGGACCGGCGGCTTTTGTCTTTTCTTACGGGGACGATCGGCACCTGAAGAATCATAATACTCGTCATCGGAATGAGGGCGTTTGCTTGTGGATCTAGAGGGGGCGGTAGGATCTACACTAGATCCTTGCTGCTGGAACTGCTGTGCGGCACGAAAGCCGTTGGGCAGTTGCAGAACATGATCATGAGCGATCTATCAGAAAACGGTTAGCATAAGAGCTAGATGACCCAAGACAAACAGGAACGAGTAGATTATGTTAGTTTGAAGTGATAGTAGATTGATATTGTACTTCGCGTATTACGCGCTCACGTTGAAAAGGAACATTGTAAGGGAAGCAGGTTTAGATCAAGGGCATCGCTCGAATAAGATGGGATCGAGGCCACATATAGTTTATACATTGGGCAACATACCATCTTGTTCAAATTGCTTCAGAAAGGGCAAGATAGCACTGGTTATCTTAGAGCAGCGGCTGAGAATATGCTGCTTGGAGTTGCGGATAGAAGAAATTGCATAGAAGGCAAAAGGAAGGCGTAAAAGAATAGAAGAGATATGGTAGGTATTGGATAGGGAGGTGGTCAGATATTAGAAATAGAAGAATTGTTGAATGTGTGGGAAGTAGAGAGTAGGGAGTGGGAAGTAGGAAGTGGGAAGTAGGAAATGGGAAGTGGGAAGAGGTAGCAGGTAGGTTGGAAAATGTAGGAGTTCGGAAGAGAATAGAAGAGTGTACAAGAAATCAGTGAGCGAGTGTGACCCTAGGTAGAAAAGAGTCCCAGGGGAAGGAACACGGGGATACCGAGCGTCCTAGTCCTCGAGGGTTGACTTGTTAAATAGGTAACACCCGCCAGTGTTATCCAATATTCACGGACGTTGGTGTTTGCCAGGGCGACTGAAACCCTGTGGGGGCAAAATAAAGGGGAAGGAACACGCCCGTCCTTAGCCTCACCGGTACGACATCTATGGGATGTGATACCGGCACAGATCCACGAGACTAATATAAGTCACCAGAGCCACACGACTCGGAGGCAAAATAGGGGGACGTAGATCATATGTAGCTACCCCAGCCTTCTCAGGGTGAAGGTAGAGAGGGATGACTGAATAACCATTGTGAAGAAGGGTGAAGGAGCATAGAGATCACCCACCTCTTCTATGTATCCATCATCATACTCGATACTATAAAAGACCTCGTCTTCCACCTCTATCTCGCCTAGGACCCTCTCCACAGACTGACTGGGCTCGATTCGTTCGTACTCAGTTGGATCTGGTGGAGGTCTTAGGACCACCTGAATTGGGAACTGTCTAGACTTCGGCGGAGGTTGACTCCTCGAGCTTCGTGAACGACGTGTGCGGTTCACAGATGAGCCATCCATATCGTTCTCATCGTAGGAGAGCCCACGTCGCCCTCCAATAATGACGTTGTCTTCGTCCTCCGAGCTATCCATTTTAAGTCCCAGTGTAAATGTTTACGCATGTATAAACAGACAAGATAGAGGCATGACGACGTCGTGTAATAGTGTGTAATGTGAATGCGACGAAGGGTCAAAATATCGATCTAGTTTTCAGTTAGCGATTACTCAGGTACGATATGCGCAACCAAGGAAAGAGGATTTGACGAAGTACCAGGTCGAAGGCAAATTATATAATACCATAATCACATTTATGCTAAAGAAAATGACCAAGACGACGCTGAGAAAAGAAGAAAAGTCTTATAAGTCTTAGACGAAAAGTTTGTGACGTTCGTCGGTTAAGAGACGCGCGACAGAATTTGGTTCACGCGTTCCGTTAATAGAAACACTTACACATGTACCCTAGTACCTACTTGTCAGGCTTTGAATCAGCCGACTTTTTACCGGAGCTTCGCACCTGAAGTCAGGGACTTTTAAAGAGAATCGTACTTTTAAAAAGAATTCTTCCCAGGTACTTTGTTTTGCTAGCATGCGACACCCAAAATTAAGTACTACCGTAGAAATGCAACAATTGAATTGATGTATATTTGATGTTTAAGCGTGTTAAACTTGGATTTACTTGGATGCATTATTTTCTTTTTTAATTTTATATATTTTTATCTTTTATAAAATTTATATTGCTTTTTTTTAAAACTTAAATATATTTTTTAAATGTTATGTTAATTATTAAATATAATTATTATATAATTTTACATGATGTTTTATAATATAATATAAAATAAACGTATAAAAAGCGTTTATTTAAATAAATAAATATATATTAAAAGGAAATATTAGGTTTTTGGAATATACATCATTTTATATATGAATTATTAATAAATGTAAATATTTTAATTTTTTTTTTAAAAGTATAATTTTTTTTAAAAATTTTTAATTTCGGGTTTATAATTCGAACCATTTCATCGATTAATTTAAATCATTTTTTAACGATTAATTTAAACCATTTTTTAATTTTTAAATTATTTAATCACGTGATGTAATTATTAATTTAAAAACCATATTAAAATTATATTAAAATTATATTAAAATTATATTAAATTTAATTTTAATATAATATTATTTTATAATTAATCGTAAAAATTAAATAAAATTTTAAAATAATTTAAACTCATTTATTTCGTAACATAATTAACACTTATAATAAATTCAATTAAATTAATTATATAAATATAATTTTTAATTTATATTAATATTTTATATTATAAATAATTATAAAATTAATATAATACTTTTTTATTAAACGTTTTAAAAAAAAAAAGGTCATTATAATTAAAATTATAATTTTTAAAAACATTTATTATTTAAAATTATATTAAATTTAATTAAATTCAAATAAATATAAATTAAATATTTATATTTAAATAAAATAAGGATTAATTTTATATTATAATTAAAATTATAAAAAATATTAATTAATTTAAGTTTAATGTTAATATAATTTAAAATCACTTTAAAAATAAATTCATTATTTTCATTTTCGTAATTTTCATTACTTTTATTTTTAATTTAAGTTCTTTAAATATAATATTAATAAAGATTTAAAAAAAAATTAAATTAAAAAAAGTTAATATTAATTTAATTAAATGTTTTTAAAAAAATAAAAATAATAATATTAATTTAAATTATATGTTAATTTTTAAAATAATTTTAAATTATTTTACGAATAAACTTTTATTTATATACCACCTTTAATATAAAGGCATAAAACCTTTATACTTATAATTAAAAAAGTTAATATAAAATAAAAATATATTTAATTTATTTATAAATTATTAATAAAAAATAAATTATTTTATTAAATAAAATTTATTAAAACTTATTATTTAAGTTTTAAATTTAAAAAAAAAGTAATTTAAAATTAACTTTTTTTAAATTTATTATATTTTAATTTTTTATATTTAAACTTATTTTTATATTTATAATTTAAAAAAAGTTTTAAAAAAATTTAATTTAAATTTAATTTTAATTTAATTTTACTTTTTTCTTCATTTATTTCTTTATTTATTTCTTTATTTATTTTTTCATTTTTTTCTTTATTTATATTATTAATAATTTACAATTATAATTAAAATGATTTATTTAAGTTAAGAAATTCATTAATTTTTTACAAAGAAAATCGAAAAAATATAAATAAGTTTTATATAATAAATTAAAATTTAATTTAAAATAAAATTAAAATAAATATAATATTAAAATTTTAAAACATTTAAAGGGAAAAGCTTTAAAATAAACAAAAAAAAACGGTTTTTAAATTAATTTAAAAGTAAATAAATAAATGTTAAATTTATTAAATTATTTTACGTACATGGCGGTAATAACAAGGTAAAAAAGTTTAAAAAATTTTTTTTAAACGAAGGTTATATTAAAATAATTTTCCGTGTAAATATTTTCTTTTATTATAATTATTTAAATAATTTTAAATAATTAAAAACATTATATATAACATTATCGTTATAAGAATTTAAAGCTAGCTTTTATTTAATTTAATATAAAGGTAAAAAATAAAAAAAACATTTTTTAATTATATAAATCAAAGGTATAAAAATTAGTAAATTAATATAAAAAACATTATAAAATTAATTTATAATAATTAAAATACTTTTCTTAAAAAATAATCCACATTAATTTAAATATAATTTTAATATAATATAAAATGTTATAAAATAATTTATAAATTATAAGAAATATTAATTAAAATAATTACGGAATTTATTATTATATTATTTATAAATATTAATTTAAATATAATTTTAATGTAATTTTAATATAAATTTACGTTATAAATTCGCATTTTATAACAAAGCGGGTAAAGGAAAAAAAAGTTAAATTATTAATTCATAATTAATTTAATTAAAAATTAATTTATAATTTTTATACTTAAATTTTTAAATAAAATAAAACCGGCGTTATTTATTAATAATAATAAATTAATGTATGGTTTTAAATAAAAATTAATATAATTTTAAATTAACTTAAATATTAATTAAATATATTTACGTATTAATTATCGCCATTTTTATATAATTAATCGGATCGTAAACTTAATAAAAAATAATTAGAAAATTATTTTTAATTTAATTTCGAAATAATTTTAAATTTTATTTATTTTAATTATTATACACAACATATAAATGTTATTATAATTAAATAAAATTAATATAAAATTATTAAATAATTAAAAACTTTTATTAATAATATAAATTATATTAATGTTTTGGAACGTTTAATTGTAAATTAAATTAAAATTAATAATAATAAAGTAATTAAATAAGTAAATTAATAAATATAATTTCGGATTAATTTAAAAATATATATATGTGTTATAATTCGAATGATTATTTAAAGAAAAGTTGTTAAAGCATTTAAATTAATTTTAATATTAAATATTTAATTAATTAAATAAAAGTTATTAAATATAAATATTTATAATAAATTGGTAATTTAAGTTAATACCATTTAAATTTAATTAAAAATTAATTTTAAATTACCTTTAATAAAAACATATTAAAAAAGTAAAACTTTAAATTAATTTTTAAAATAAAGCTTATATAAAATTAATAAATAATAATTTTAAAATAAATTAAAAACGTATTAATAATATAAAGCTAAGTTTTATTTATAATAAAAGGTAAAATAACATATAAAACATTATTTAAAAATAATTTTAATGTAATTTAAATTTAATTTAATTTAAGTATAAAATAATTAATTTATTAACATTTAAATTATTATAAAAAGCTGCGGTAATGAAAGTAAAAGTGAAAGTAATGGTGGTTATTTTTAATTAATAAAAGGTTTCCGAAAAATATATAAAATATAAAGTTAATTTATTTAATAAAATAATAAATAAATATATAAAAAAAAAAAGTTAAAAAAATGTTATTTTATTAAAAATAAATATATATTTATTAAATTACATATAAACCGTATTAAATTTTCATTCATTATTAAAATAATTAATATACATTATAAACGCCATAAATAAACTTAACATAATAAAAATATGTGAATATTACGTAAAGATTTTATAAAAATTATATAAAAATTATATATATTAATATTATTAAATTTAATTTATAACTTTTTTTATTTTAACTTTTTAAATAAACCTTGTTTTTTTTCCTTTAATTTATAAACCTTTAATATTCGTTTAACTTAAACTTTTTTTTTAGTTATTTTTTAATGTAATTTTTTTTTTTTTTTTTTTTTTATAAGCTTAATTTTAAAAATATTTTTAATAATTATAAAAACTTTTAAATAACTTCGTTTATATTAACTTAAACGTGATATAATATTAAAATGTGTTAAAATTATTCTTTTTTTAAATTTACTTAATAATAATTATAAAAGCTTTTTAAATGAAAATAAATTAAATTTAATATTTTATAAAAATAATTATAAATTAAATTTAAAACGATTTTCTTAATTATTTTGCATTATATAACTTAAATATTTTAATAATTCAAGTTTAAGTAGCTTTATAAATATAAATTAATTTTAAATCGGGTTAAAATTAAGCCGCCTTCGTAATTTATTAAGGTTAAATAATTTATAAAAATTTATTTATTAATTTAAAAGCGTGTTAAATTTATTTTTAATTTATATAATGTTTTTATTATTATTCATTAAATTTATGTTATTAATTTATTATAATAAATTATTAAACTTTAATAGCGGTTTTGGATTAATTTTAAATTAATTTAAAATAATATTAATATTATTAAACGTATTTAAAAAATTAAAAAAAAATAATGGATTTTATTCCTTCTTTTTTATTTATTTATAATAATTTTTATTTATTAAAATGCTTAATTAAAAATTATTTAAATACATATTATAATGTAATTATAAGGTAATTTTAATTTATTTTAATTTTTTATTTTATATATAAAATACGTTTTTATAAATATGTTTTTTTATTTATAAAAAATATTATATTTTTCATAAACCATAAATTACTTTTCATAATTCTTAATAAACTTATAAAAACTAAATAATAATTAATTTAAAATCATTTTAAAATTAATTTAAATCGATATTTATAATTTTATAATTATTAAAAATAAAATTAATTTTTTAATAAAATTATTAATTATAAAATATTCATTTTCATTAATATTAATATGCTTTAATGCATTTAATTAATTTATAAAGTTAATTTTAAAATAAACTTAATATAATCTTTTTTAAAACCAATTTAATAATTTATTTTCCCATTAATTTTTAATTTTTATATAAAATTAATTTTATTCATTTTAAAATTAATTTTAAATTAATTTTATAATAATTTAT
>MU405346.1:0-31440 GCA_022836615.1 Annulohypoxylon bovei var. microspora
CCCCCCCCCCCCCCCCCCCCCCCCCCCCCCCCCCCCCCCCCCCCCCCCCCCCCCCCCCCCCCCCCCCCCCCCCCCCCCCCCCCCCCCCCCCCCCCTCTTCTCTTTTTTTTGACTTTCCTCGGCTGCTTAGATATCGAAAACTCAAGGTCAAGCAAGTCCCCTCGTGACGAGATGTTGGGAAGATCGAAATGGTTGAACGCGCAATTTTGCCCAGGTCCGCGACGATGATGGCGGTGCTGGCTATTGCACCATCCGGACCTTGACCTTGACTTGGGATCCTGGATAAAGGCATTGTAAATGCGGGGACGGTGAAAGGCGACCGCGAGGACACGGTTTGACTGAGCCTCCCGTTAAAGCCGCTGCTGCAGGGATTGTTTCTGAGTAGATTGGAAAGAAAGAAAGCAAGACACCGCCAGCCAGCACACGAAGGTTTCACATGGTTCGTGATGAAATTTTGAGGAAAATGTCTCGGAGATTTCCAGATTGCCCACCTACCTTCGCTTTAGATATTGCCTCATGCAATAACGCTATACGAGTGTATAGATCTTAGATAGGAGGTGAACTATGTAGGTATGTGTATGGATTGTAAATACGACTGCGCTATGAACTGAACTGAATTCGTTAAGGAGGAGACTACAAGATCAACCCCTCCACCGCGGTCCTGGGCATGGGTTTGTAGGCGGTGCAGGATATAATTATTTGCGACGCTCGTTTCTCATTGGACGATATATCCTAGAGCATAGCTCAAAAGCAGATATACATATGAGGCGGGGCCAGACAATGCCCTCATCCCAATTAAAAACACGATATACCGTGACGTCCTGTACCCTACCGTACACACCATCACGAGCGAAATGGTTCGCAGCTTGCTAATCTGTCTGCTAGCCATCTTGTGGAGCTGAAGTGTCCGGGTTTGGATAAGCGCGACGCATGATGTATTGGCATCAGGGTCAGGAACCATGTTATGCCTAAAGCTTCTAGTCATCCTGGGACCGGATGCCTATCTCGGCGATGGGAAAACCATCACGACCGTGTGCTTGTATGTAAGGTTTGCATCGTGAGTCGTTGCGTTGGGAAAACTTGGGCTCCGAACGTTGAACTAGCACGGCGCGGGACTGACGTAGC
Source organism: Annulohypoxylon bovei var. microspora (assembly GCA_022836615.1). NCBI lineage: Eukaryota > Fungi > Ascomycota > Sordariomycetes > Xylariales > Hypoxylaceae > Annulohypoxylon > Annulohypoxylon bovei. The sequence continues at coordinate 1,126 of MU405346.1, forward strand.
TTCAACTCTCTCGTCTTTCGTCTTCGCGCCGATGGAATCATGAAGTTTTACTATGACTACAGATCGTAGCAGACCGCTCAAATCCACATCTTCTAGAATCTCTGTCGCATGTGGCCGACACGTATTATCTCGCGAACTCGATGGACTAACGGGAACCCGAACCCAATGAGATACCGAGTGCCGCCGAATGGAATCGTCGGAAGAAAGCGGAGCACGTAGCTGGCCGCGATGTCATCGCTGTCCCCCAATGGATGTCGTACGCGGGATAGTAAAAAACTTTAGTACGGCGGCTTTTGAAAATCCGCGCGGTAATTAATGGGTTGGTAGAGGTTACTTTGCCGATGTGACTATCATGAGATCCTGATCAGATTGTAATGAGTAAAATTTGCCGCAGTGTCCTAGGACTTTCGTGGCCTGTCAATGGTTAACATTCAACGGCGGTTGAAAGCGCTTTAGCTATTTGGTCCCCCTAAACTCAAGTAACCCCGAAGTCATAAGCTTTTAGGGCTTGTCATATCCTTCCATGTCACCTAGTCATCATCAGCTGGCTCACGCCTCCAGGTGTTTTCCAACCTCTCTCTCAACATGAGTCTCAGCATGACCTATGGAAAATTTTCATATTCAACGTCAAGCGAGGCACAATGCGAGGTCCATACACGTTTATTGTCTTACTCCGATCTCGCGCTGAATCACTTAGGTTCGGTCGTGAAGTCTGGTTCGTGATACCGATGGATTATTGGATTCGTTTTAGCCAAGTGAGGTCGAGTTGAGTCATCGCGATGCTGGGCTGTGACTGGTACAGCTGGTAGTATTAAATTTATGTCTAATTGGTTGGTGTGGCAAAGGTGTGGTCTCTTTCAAGGGCTAAATCTGCGGGAAAGGGATTCGTTTCGAGATGGGTTCACATCCCTGCTGATACACTTTTGATCGCACATCATCGAGGGCGGTGACTATGATCCCTCCTCCGTTACCCCCCCAACTCGATATTCAAGGCCTCTAGGAGGGCTGCGGGCTGATTCTTAGTGAATGTCGTCATTGACGATAATTCGTCTAGCCTTTCCCGATGGCTTCTGCTACCTTGACGTCGCGAGTCATGAACGCCCATATGCTTCTTCAAAAGCCTGAAGGATAGCCTAAACTAGGTTACCCTGCATGGTGGAAATAGCCCCGGATCACTACCTAGCTGTCGATGGCATATCTGCCACGGGTTACTGTAGCAGTGTAGTACGAATACCCCTCAATACTGCCGCTTTTTTAAGATAACTGGTGATACTACATAGGCTTAATGTGGCGGTCTTCGTCCTCTCGCTGCTCCTGTGCGCCATGATATTAAGGGAATGACCAATCTTGATTCAGTGTAGGAAACAATAATTGTAGAGTATTCCGTGGTGCATCAAACTGCAAATGCTAGGTATCGTCGACGCCAAGGCGGGGTTGGCAATAACTGCATTTATTGGCTAACCCTGAGTTATCCTTAGCCTGGTCAGAATAGGTACCTACCTAGGGGTTAAAGGGAATCAATTCTCGGCCAGGAGACGTTACTGATGTCGAGCCCATACGTCATTTGCTAAATCGTGATACTCGCGATTCTCACGGCGTAAAGTCGTCCGGTATGAGCCACAACATGCCATGACGAACTCCAGTTACGCGTTATGCATTCGAAGATTCTGACCCTAAACTGTTAGATCTTGTTTGCAAGCACTGTCATCCAGAGGAGACAATCTAACAAACGAGCCATGAGTCTTGTAAAGTAAAGCGAAGTTTGCATCAGAGTATCTAGATGAAGATCAATCATTACCTATGGATCACCTAGGCTCGGATTTGTCTTGTTTCCCTCTTCGAAGTTTGATCACCTTGTAATAGTGTACCGCCATTTTTGAATTATATAAAATTATTTTCTTCGAAGAATATGAACAGCCAATCAAGATCCAATCCCGAGCAGTTAAATCTCACTGATTGCCACTGTGATTGTTTTCATTGAATACGTGCAAACTAACCTGACGAGACGAGAGAATACATCGCACTCACCCTAATTTTTTTTTGTGTAAAGTTGATTGAACCTCGCTGTCGTCAAGGTAGATAGGCGGCTGCTGCCAGGTGATCTCATTCAGCATTTGCAAGTTTTTATGTAAGGCAACGAGGAGGCTTGCCTAAGCTTCGCCCGACGGAGGATCTTGGCTCGATGTGTGGGTCGATCCATTCGTAGTTGAGATAATGTGGCCTACTACAAAGTCGCGAAAGGCGGATACGGGTGACTCCTATCCGAAACAAGTAATGACATTCTACACAATGCGTAGAAGTCGTGCAGGCTGGCCGTGGCAAGCCAACAATGGCGAAATGCTCCGATTCACGGCAGTGAAATGACTACAGCCTCGACTCAGCATCAGGAAGCCTTGTCCCTGAATCTGAGATAACACTCAAATCCAGGCCAGTTCTTTTCAACCTGAATAAACAAGGCTCCAGGGCTGCGAAACCGAGACAAAAATAGTAATCGGCCTCGAAGAAGAAGAGCCTAAGGCGAAGAACTGGTCAGTCTAGGCTGACAATAGTCATGACCGATGGCTTAGGGGGGTGTGACGGTTTCTCCCTTGGTAACTCCAGAGCCACGGGGAGGGGAGACGCGGGTCCGACTTCGTCTACCATGCTGTTAGGTAGGTGGTCTAAAAGTGCCACCGATAACGTATTATAATACGAAAATCTCGTGATCGATACCATTATACTGAGGTATCGACATGCAAGACCTTGTTGGACAATCGTTGATCGTAATGAATTTTCTCGAAACATCGATGCTTTGGACGTGTCCAGAACAGAGTATCGTACCTAGAGAACCATTGTAGAGTCTGCAAATCCTATCTCGTGTAGGTCATGTCGGCTTGACCCTAGGCACACAAAAAAATTCACTATTTGCAAGGCGGACGTTACACTATGTCACTGCCAATGTTGCTACTGCTGCTGCCGCTGCCGCTGCCGCTGCCCTTTGGTGGCAATGTATGATCCAAGCTGCTCCAAGCAAACCTCGAATTCATACATGGAACGCTCGTACATGCAAGCGATGCAAGTACACGGCGGCAAGGCATGGATAACAAGCAGCAGTGGCAGCAGTAACGAGTTATTCTATTTCTTTTCTCCTATTCTTCCCCCTTGCCAATGAAGTATAATTCACGGTAGTAGGCAGACAGGCAACTAGCCAGCCCAGCCAATTCTTTTTGTTACCAGGCCATATTATATGTGGCCGTCCATCTAATAAACAACAACATCACGCAAATAATGCTCGACACGACTGTTGGTTGGTAAATATATGCCTGCAAGCTGCAAGCCGAAATGGAAAGGAATGAGGAATATAGAAGAAGGAGGAGAAAGACGGGGGGTGTAGTTGATGGAGGGGTGTGGTTGGGTAATCGGAGGAATAGATGGGAATGGGGAATGGATGGATGAGTGATGACTCTTCACAAACTTGCCATCATTCCCGCGTCGATAAAAAGATTGATTGATTGCCCAGAAGCCCAGTTGTTCTTTCAAGTTTTCTAGCTGGACTTTGAATAATTAGGTCGTAATGGCTACTTACAAGTTGCAGCACACTAAACCATATTAGAGGCATACTAAGAGTACATAATACATAGACTATGTAAATACATACGTTATGTATATTCGGGCAGGGGTTTGATTGTTTTGTGGCTACCCACATGAGGTTTTTAGTTAGCCAATGGTAGTGAAGTCAAATAGTACTACTAACCCTTATTGGATCTAGCGGATGTATGAATTTCATACATTTACAAGGGATGGTATCCTTCAAACAACCCAGCCTCGTCACTGAGTGGCTCGTCATTACTCCAAATGATATTTTCAAACTTCATTAAACCAATCATGAACTAACATTTTCCAACTTAACTCCACTTTATTGCGAGTCCATCTGCTGCCGACACACTAAGACCCACCCATTCCCTATTATGGCTGGCTGTATGAAGTGGCAGAATATATCAACTTATTATTGGTTACTGGAACTCTTTTACAGGGTGTGTAGTTTATTCGGAGTCGTCTCTCATTGCTCGTAGTTTGATTTCCCCATCCTCTTGACCGTAACTGTACATGCGTTATCCTGTATTCTGTATCCCCCCAAATCCCCCCAATTGTCTCTGTCTGTTCCCGTTATTCAAAACTCGTCGGTGCCCCATGCGTCGGCTGTCCTCTCCCGTTTCCCTCTCCTCCCATCGAACAAAGCCGCCGCAATGTTCGATTTGAAGATCTAGACGACGACAAGGCGACTTCTTGAAAGTCTGCTCTAATATCATAGAGAGCCATACTTGAGCGAATAGCTTCAATTTACATTCTTGTTTATTGCTCTCTCCTCAAATTCTTCTCTGAGCCTCTCTCCCCTCTTCAGTGTGCTTTATTTTCCATTCTTGATTCTCTACTCGGTCCGCAGTGGCATTGACTTGCACTCTCCGCGACTTGGAATAAGAGGAAAAACCCAAAAAACAAAAGTCGATTCATCGATACGATACCCCATTAGAATAAAAAAACAAGGTCTCCCAACGAAACGAATTACATCCACCAATTTTTGTGTGTCCCAATGACATCTAACAGTCCTTCGACAATTGTTATTACTATTACCACCACTATTATTCCTATTCCTCTACTCTCCTTCTAAAAAAACTTTGGAACCAACAGACGCCACCCCAGATTACTCAAAGGGAAAAGAAAAAAAGAGGACGCTGTTTGCGTACACTCCGTCGACTCACACATTATACCTCTATCTTAATTTGTACTCATATTTTATTTTTACTCACAAAATATCTCCTCTCAGCCCTTTGTTCCTTTTGGATCGAATCGCCACTCACACGGCTTGGGATTGGATCTGGACCCATTCCCAGGCTTCCACGCGTGTGACCGTCATTTTTCCCTTGCAACTCCTTTGCAACGTGCTAGTTCAAGGTTGGGAGTCACCCGGATCCGCAGTTAATACGGTCTACGATTTTACAGCATTCGACATATCAGCCCCAGTGTTAGCCAGCACGGTAAAAGGGCCACCTAAGCACCCCAAGAAAACCTAAGCCATCGGAGTTACCTAGGTACCCTGGACGCTAAAAAACGCACCGACCACCCCCTAGAAAGAATCACCCAGTTAGCCAGGTTCCCAACTTCCCAAGGTTCCCACGGTTCCAGGAAGGTTCAGCGCAAAGACCACCTGTACAAACAGCCCACATAGCGGTAATGATCGGACTGTCTTCGCCACCTCACACCAGCAGAGAAAGAGTCATCGAATAGGTACCTGACCTTACCAACCCAAAGGCCACTTAGACTAAAATACATCCGTACACCCTGTCGCTATTTTTCGCCATCGTCCTCGCCTTCACACTGGTCATTAGTCCTTGGTCCTTTCTTACTCCTCGACTTTGACCACGCGACTCATCATCTCTCTCCTCTCTACCGCCTCTCTAACACTTTCAACTAATACTGTCGCTTGTTCACCTGTTAGCCTGTTCGCCTCAGGTATAACTTCATATTAAAAGGACTTGGTGTTCCCCCATTCCCCCTTTACTTCTGCATCTCCTCTACCCTGGTCCTACACTGCCAACGGTATAACATATGCATATTCTCTCGGCAGTAGAAAGTGGTTGCAGCTCGTACCTTGCATAAATCGATCTCTCACACAAATATCGTCAGCCAATCCGACGTCAGCCATTTCTTTCCACCCCCAAATCGCGTTCGCGCTCGCGCCGACCCCGACTTGCCGATAATCGATTAATCAACGTCTTAATTCCTCAACAAGCCGCTTCTAACCCGCACATCGCGACTCCTACATTTCGTCTCTCGTCTCTCGTGATTTCTATCTTTTGGTCAAGTAGAAGCCCAGCTTGATGCATATCTAGCTGGTGCGACTACTGTCCTAACCCCCCCCCAACTCTTTGTTTCCCTGGTAGAAACAAATAGCCACACGATGCAGGTTGCGAAATCGATATCATCTACTCCAGTCGTCTGTCCCGCTCTGTCTTCCGGTTTGATCGTTCGTGAATCCCTGGTTAGAGACAATCTTGTCTAGGAACCAATCTTCTTTTTCGATCCATCTGCTTTACAATAGCTATATGCTGCTATTGTGAAGCCTCCTAGTCGATAAAAAAGAATTCACGATCTATCTCTCGGTATAACCTACTAATCGGTTTGACTCTGCTCGACGGACGACTGGAGGTTTAGTTTAGAAACTTTTACCTCGCGCCTTTCTCAAGATGATGTGCAACGAATTTGATTCGTTGCCTTCTTTTATCAACTCCTCCCAAAATGGACCATATAATTCCTCTATAGCCTCTTCCGCCTCATCCTCCGCCGCTTCAGTTTGGTCCGAAGCATCTTCTCAATCCTCCGATGATTCTACGGTTTCCGTATGCGCTTCTGATTCGTCAGAACAATGCGGTGCCTATTCTTATACTCTGCTATCTAGGCCCTCCCGATCTGATGTTGCATGCAACAAGATCTCACTAAGTACTTGTTGGCCGGGTCAGCCGCAACAAGCCGAAGTTCCGCAGGAGCTTCGTCGTAATCCACGACGCACCAATGGTGGTGCGACTACCAGGACTGGATGCCCTCCGCCTCTGGTTCGCCAAAGCGATCGCAAGGTGAACTTTGTCGATAGCCTCGTCGGTAAGCAATAACGAAAAATTCCCATGTCCCATATATTCCGAGCTCAACATCCCCTTTAGATTCTTCGACCCAGATTGTAGAAGCGATTTGGCCACTATCTTCCGTCTTCCATCGACAGGAAATGGGTCCCAAAGCCGTGCTACCTCTGCGCACTTTCATCCAAGAAACGCTGCGCAGATCTCGCACGAGCTATTCTACCTTGCAAGTTGCCCTCTACTACTTGATACTGATTAAGCCTCATGTTCCCAATCATGATTTCACTATGGAGCAGCCCGATGATGTCCACGCAAGCAGAGTTCTCCAGTGTGGTCGCCGTATGTTTCTAGCTGCCTTAATTCTTGCCTCGAAATACTTACAGGACCGAAACTATTCGGCACGAGCTTGGAGCAAGATATCTGGACTTGCGACGCAGGAGATCAACCAGAACGAGATGGCATTCCTTGAAGCTGTTAAATGGAAGCTGCATATTACTGATGCTGTTTTTAAACGATGGACCGAAATAGTTCTGAAACATACGCCATCGCAACCCCCGTCTTCTGGATCAGCTTGTTCTCAGGTTCTAGACCAGCAGCATCAAGAGTGGAGGGATTTGATTCTCAACCTCGAGCCGGAACTGACTAACATTGAGGATCTCATTCCGCTGAGCCCGTCAGCTGCCAAGTTCCGAGACATTACCCCAACTCCGTCTCTATCGGCCCCATCTCCTCCATTGGATGCGCCGAGCTACGTGAGCGATCTGTCTACACCTAAGACATTTAGCATCCCCTTCGTTATGGAGCCCGCACCGGCCACTGTACATACTCCAGGTCGTTTTGCTCCAGCTTTGGGTCTATTACCTACTCCCCGTCTTACCCCACAGCCGATTGGATTTAGTACTCCCGCCGTGAGTGCTGCTACTTGTCTGCTTAGCGGTAAAGGTTCGATGGGCTTCGCCATGGCGCAGGCTGCAAACGTTTCTGCCTCCCAAAATCTGGACCGATGGCCTGGATCTATCAGTTCGTCACCTATGAGTTATGTTTCAACACGCCGTTCTTCACTCGCCAATTCTATTTCGACGGCATCTTCACCGGAATCGATGATCTCTGATTCGTCGCGTACGTCTCGCTCATCCTCGATCTCATCTGCTTCGTCGTTGGCCAGCGCGCCGTCCACCAAATTGGATGTTCAGGCGCGATGCCGATACGCGAAGCTATGCAGTGAGAGACAGAGTTTAAGACCTGCCATCGCTTCGGTGCCCGAAGATTACGAAGAGAATTGCATTACGTCCTCGCCCGAATCTTATACCGGCCCGGTGGGTAAAGATTTGGTACAGATGTCGATGGAGACTCCATTAGCGCGAGGTTGTGAGCTTGACGACGCTGCGAGCGCTGCCCGTGCTCTGCAAGAACTTCACAGCTACCACCAGCGAACAAACCCCCAGCCTCGTCTGCCTGTCAGACTTGGCTCAAAGCGGAGCCGGCCGTTGTCGATCGACAACTCCCTCCAGGAGAATGTCCGCGAGATGCTAAGTACTCAGTACTACAGTATCGCTGAAAGAGAAGGCCATGATTCTATGGTTCGCGGTCTTACATCTATGGATCTGGGAAATCAGCAGACGCCAGTCCAGTCGAACGGAGGTAGAAAACGATTTTGCTGCTCGACCGATGCTCGATCATATGTCATCCCCGCGATTCACCCTGCAGTTGGTGGTCCCGGTGGTCCAGGCATGTGGGAAGGCATCTTGAACTAGAGCCGTTTGCTAGTCTACATCATATTTAGGTATTTCGCGCAACCGACGACAAATAACCCTTGTGACAATATTCATCTATTTCCTTTGTTCTACAACGGGAGGGGTTCGACGGTTCTTGATACCACATTTGGAAGTCACAAAGTTTATAGAACCCCGACAATGGTCAAGGCACAGGCGAAAAAAATAAGTTTTTTTTTCTCGATTCATGCATTTCCAGGATCACAGCATATGGGGATGCAAGGTGGGTAGTTGCTTGTGTACGAATGGACAGGGAGATGGGCTATCGTTTCAGACGGTGTTCCGGAGGGGATAATCATAGTGTTGTTCAAAGCAGTAATGGCTAGTTCAGTGGCAGCAACGGCGATGGCAGCGGTACTAGCAGAGAGGGAGAAGGGGAGAGGAAGTGGGCAACTCGAGAAATATGGCAAGCTAGCATATTGTGCGATACCCTCGAGTCGGGCGCCTGAAGTTGAAGTTTTTAGTCTTTACTTGATTCGTACGACCGGCGACAAATCGTGCCCGCGAACTCGCCGAACGATACAACTGGCAACCGTCGAAATGCGGATGCTGTTTGTCTTCCGAGCTAGTAGCTACGAGAAAGAGAAAGGCACACAAAGACATTCTAGTTTCTATTACTATCTGGCCTGAAAAGGTGTTGCGCAATCGAGTATCAAGAGGAACTTCGAGGTACAAAAAGCAAAGCGGAAACTTCTTCTAGAGAGCTTTCAGAGAGACACAACCTCCGCAGATAGTAAGAAAATCTGATATAAGCTTCACCGAGCTGGAAACTTAACGAAAAAAAACCTTCGATTTATTCATGTTGAGTGCCAGTTTTTTGTTCTTTGTCTGTGTGAGATTCGTGCACTTGCAGTACTGACCATGAGCTGAAGAAGCCGAAGTGTGGATCACACTTTTTTTCAAGAGAAAGAGGCATAAAATTGACACGAAGTCCCTTCACCGTCACGAGACATACAGCCAGTACACGTTTTGTTTGACGTCGGCACGAAGGTATCGAATCATGATCTTCCCCTCCCCCTTGTTTGCTGATGTGAGGCGTTGTAGGTTGGCAGAAGGGGAGCGAGTCGAAGGAGGGGACCCATTCGGCTGGGCTGGCTGGCTGGCCGGCCGTGGGTCGGCCGGTGAGTCATCGTCAACATGACTGACGTGAAATCTCCATTCACACAACAGCATTTGTCCCGGGGTTGGTTTAGCGGCTCGGTGGGTCAGCCTAGTTGCCGAATCAACCAACCAATCCCTGCCCGCCCGTTCGTTAGGGCCCGGCCAACCAGAGCCAACCAATCCTAGCTAATTACCCCTTCGGGCAACAGGCCACGCGCCAAGGCGCACTTGCAACCAATCAAGGGCCCCGTCGCTGGCCGCATTACATGTCTGGGTAGGTCCCACTCATGTGTACATACACTTCACGATGCGAACGCCCCCGGCGTGAATGCCACGCGCGCTCTCGCGGTGCGCGGTTCACGATGGTAACGTATCGCATTGCCTCGAAGGTTTGTTGGTCTACGAAGTATACATAACATACATATGTGCCTTGCTATAGGTGAGTTGGTTTTACATATGTATTTTACTTTTTTTTTTACTTTTTTTATGCGATGTGTTGGTGCTATGGGTAGGGGTTGGCGTTGTCCGGGGTTGCGAGCAGAGGACCGGCTCCTGCGGGATGCTGCTTCGTCCTCGTGGACGCTGCCTGCCTGCCTGCTCGTCGGCGTTACTGGCGGGGGCTTGCTGCTGGTTTACCTACCTGCCTACATGTAATGTGTAATGTGTAGTGGCCCGGGGATAAAGGTATAGGTAGGTATTAGAAATCTTTTGAGCTGCTGCTTTCCGGCTGTGTAAGTTACTGTACACTAGGTAGGTAGGTAGGTAGGCAGCGCACGGCTCAGGAACTTGTCGCTGCGTAACGCCGCTTGCCGGCGCGGTCTGTGGGTTAGGGGAGGTGAGGCATGTATGTAGGTAAGATATGTCATCGTCGGGTGATTGCTAAGCTGAGGTCCCGAGACCCAGCCCAGCGCGCCGCTTTCTCGTGCTGAATCAGCGGCGCTGCGCCGGCTTGACTGTGTGCCACTTTCGGCTCTTCGCTGGATAGGTAGGTACTGAAGCGGCTGTATGTGTATACCCATATGAAGAAATGCTGTTACTCAGCGCGTGCGAGGTTGGTGTGTGTGCTACGGGGCACAGGCTTCTCGGCGGAACTGCGAATCCTCCTGTCAAATCGAATCCTGATACACACAGGTACCTACTGCACCTAGGCGTTTGTTTCAACGATGAGTCAGTCAGTCCAGCGTGGATTACCTCAGGTACGGGTTAAATCATTTTCCCTAAAACGTGGAGTTCGTAGACGGCGTTTGACGCCGGACTAAACTGAAAACCTAGATACGTAGGTGCCTGTTTAGGCAAGCATGGACGAAGGCGTGGAGGTGGATGTAAGTTTAGTGTCCGTAGATGCTTATACCCGGCGTCGTCGTGGGATTTTTCGGAGAATACACATAGGTAGGTAGTAGGTACTGGTGCTCCTCCAGCTCCTCCTAACATCATCCCATCTATCATACCTATCAATATAAGAATAAAATATCCGATCACCAAAGACCCTATTGCTCTGTACCTAGTGACATTAATCGCATACCTCATGACACGACCAAACGCCAAACCCCTATCCTCATCGCCAAGTACCTGTGAAGGGGAGGTGTAATGGAAAGGTGTGAGTGGGACCTCTCCATGGCGTCTGCCTGTTCCCGTATCCCCTCTTCCCCGTCTTACTCATACCGAGATCGACCTCACCCATCCCGAGATTATTCCTAGCTGCTCGCCGAGCCACTATCACCTCACTGCTCGGCGCACTACCCCGGACGACACTGAGGGGTAGCCTATCCCCTGAACCTGGGAGCTTCCCAAACCTTCCGGAATATCGACAATCCTATTCCCTTCAGCACGCCGAATAGTCATGAGCCCCTTACCCTAGGTACCTAGGCAAAGCCCTCCAAAACCCGCGGTCTAAATTCGACCTTGGAAGTCCATACGGCGTTTTCCTCACCGATCAAACCCCTAGAGCAAAGTTGTATATCCCCAAATCCCGAGCAATCTGATATAAAAGTCATCGTGTGAGAAATGAATCTATCCCCGAACCGCGTGTTCTTCCATACGTACCATCCAGATCCCTCGATAGTTACCTCAGTATTACTCACTCGCCCTTGGCCTGGTCAAAAATGGGCTCCCCAACTCCTTAGGTTCACGGATGTAGACTATGTAGATACTTAGGAAGAGTTCGATATATATAATTCTTGTCATTATTAATGGCATAAGAAAATGAAGATGAGTCTGCATGAAGTGCTTTACGAAGGATGGCGGTGGCAAGTATATACGCTCGGGTCCCTGTTGACTACTAGGTAGGTAGGTATAACGAGTACGAAATTGCAGTCGTTGCAATCACTCCATCATATGAACACCAGGGGGGAAGGTCGGAGGGCATGTTAGTTAAGCAAAAATCTGAAGCAAGTCACCATTACGGAAGTTTCGAAAATCTTACGGGACATGACAGTCTTTATTCAGAGATCCTATTGATGGCTATCTAGAAAATCGTGTGCTTTTCATGTGATCAGCCTGTCTGGTCTCTGTATAGGGGAAAGATTATTAGGAATAGTTTGGCATCTTCGTTGGTGTCTGCCAAACAGAAAAGTGCAAAGCGAACATGCGCATCAAAGCCCCTCAAGGGATTCTCAAGAAATCCCGAGAGATTCGCGTAGGCTTAGTAATAGGACCTGGTAAGAGGGACAGATAGTTAGAAGCGATTACCACTGAATGGTGGATTCGGCTCCGCCCCAACCAGATTCGGCCTTGACATTGGCCTCGGTGGTAGAAGTCTCTGCAACAGGAGACTCTGCGACAGGAGTGCCGGTACCCCATGCATCTCCATTGGCGGAACCGGCATCCTCACCTCCCGCAGACTTGGAGTCGGCAGCATTCCAAGGATCGTCTCCCTCCGCCTCCTCGTCGCTATTGTCATCCTCGATCGTGAAGTTAGAGGGGTCGGCACCCTCAGGAATGTACTGCTGGAGGAAGTCGGGGACAGGTTGCTTGGTCTCCATCAAAATCTTGGTCAGCTCCCCGGCAAGTGCCTCGTCACGGTCCGTGTAAAACGAGGTTGCAGTTCCAGTGTGACCAATACGACCAGTACGACCTGTAGAGTGTTAGTTAATCACGTCAATTATTCATAATAAGGGACAACTTACCAATACGATGGGTATATTCTTGAATACCTCCGTGATCGGCAGTCGGGAGATCATAGTTGATGACGTGCACCACGTTGCGAACATCAATGCCACGAGCTGTCACACCGGTAGCGACGAGTAGAGGCGCCTTTCCAGAGCGGAAGGCTCGCATCGCGTCCTCTCGCTCGCGCTGGGTGCGGTCCGAATGCATGGAGGTGCACGGCAACTCCTTGTGGAAAAGGAAGTCGTCAATCTCGTCTGCGGTACGCTTGTTATTGACGAAGATAATCGTGCGGCCAGGCTGAATGGAATAGAGAAGGTCGATGAGAGCACTTCGCTTCAGTTCCTGTCTCACGAAGACGATGTCTTGCTTGATGTTCTCATGAGTACTTCCGATACGGCCGACACGAATGCGAAGGTGGTTCGTGGCGAGGTGCTCTCTCGCAAGTCGACGAACGGCACCGGGGAACGTAGCTGAGAAGAGCATATATTTCACATTACTCTCTTCGTGCTCTGTTATCCACTGTTAGTTGCTTAATATATCAATGTATTGGAACGCGTGAACTTACCTCCTCCAGTGAAAATCTTCTCAAATTCCTGCTGCCAGTCGGTGTCAAGCATCTCATCAGCTTCGTCGATCACCATGTATCGAAGTCGACGTAGCGTCATCAAGTGGCCGCGTTCCATGATATCAATGAGGCGACCGGGGGTGCCGATGAGAAGATCGCAACCTCGTCCAATCTGTTGAATCTGGTCACGAATCGGTCCTCCACCATAGATCACGCAAGGGCGTAGCATGGTGCGGTAGCAGAACTTGCGTGCTTCGGTGAAGATCTGAATTGCCAACTCTCGAGTAGGGCAAATCACCAAAACTAGCGGCTCAGCTCGCACAGGGCGGGCTCCTTCTTTGAACTCCTGGGGAGTTGGACGGGGAGCGGCCAGCTTCTTGGCCTTGCCCATCAGATGGTTCAAGATGGGGATCAGGTAGGCTGCGGTCTTGCCCGAGCCTAGGATTAAAGCAAGTTAGCATAACTACCTACATATTGGTAAATTCAATTGCAGTGAAATAACTTACCAGTCTGAGCAATGGCGATCAAGTCGTATCCCATGTTGATGGCCGGGATGCAATACTTCTGGATCGGGGTTGGAGTCTCGTAGCCAGACATCTTGACATTCTTCAGCATGACCGGATGAAGGCCAGCGGCTTCAAATGTGAAGACGGGTAAAACTCGTTCCTCACCCTCCTGCGAAACGTTGATCGAGTAGATCCTAACTTGATTAGTGGGATATCACCCTGTAGAGATTCATAGATGAGGACTTACTTAGAGATGTCAAGACCAGCACCGAATCGCTCATCGGGATGACCAAAAAGCTGGACTTCCAGCTCGGGGTTCTCAGGGCCGACCTCGCCCTCTTCGCCCTGCCACTCATACACGGCTCCATTGCCGCCCCACTGGCGGTCAACATCGGTCTCGGTGTAATCATAATTGAAGGGTTGGCCCCAGTCACCAACCGGCTTCTCAGGGCGCTTAGGCTCCTCCGAGGTGGAGGGGGCGACAGGCTGCTCAGGGAGCGCCGCCGCCATGTCCGAGACTCCCCAGTCGGCAGACATGTTAGTTGATTGATAAGTAGTTGTTCCGTAAAGGCTAGAGAACTTGGATTAGCGCAAATGAAAAGACATATAGCCAAGCATTTCCCATGATATTTGGCAATGAAAAAAGAAAAAGAAAATAGGTGAAATTCAAATAGAAAGGCTAGTCACGAGTTGAGATATTCGCGTGGTGTAAAGTCAAAACAGGAGTAATCTAAGTGTTAAGAGCACATGACATGAAGGAAGGTGTGTAAATATGCAGATGTACGAGAAAACGGGCATAGGGAAGATTTGGATAAACGAAGGAAATACTCAGAGAAAAATACTCACAAGTCCTATCAGATTGTCAAGAGCGGATTTTGCACGATCGCAAAGTCCGGAACTGAAAGCTGAAGTAGTTGACCTAGATAGACTTCTAGGTATGCGCTTGTCAAGAGTAGCGGAAACGACCTAGCAGGACCAAGTTAGAAATTTAATGTTGAATGAGAGTAGAAAACGCGAGACTCTCATAAGGGATCGAGTAAAGAAGGAAGCGGGTAAGGAAATGTTTATTCTGGGAGTAGTGCTAGGAAAGTACTGTGTCCTACTAGGTAGGCAAGGGACATTAAAGCTAGCTAGGTACTAACTAACTTACCAATTGCCAGTAGAAAGTCTTAGTAGCTTCAATGTTGTTTACAAGAAGAGGGATGAATATTTTGAAAGGTAGGGGACGTGTAGCAGATGGTTTACCTAGTGGTAGGAGAGACGAATGTGATCTGTGTATAGATTCGCGACGGGGAAAGCAAGAATCGCGTCCAAAGTAGAAGTATGAGATAACTTCCTCGCGACGAAGACACGTAAGGAGAGGTTTAGAGAAAAGGAATAGGCTTACTGGAGGGAGATGAGGAAGGATGAAGAAATGATGTAGTAAAAGGTAGACTTGGGAGAAAGTTTACCTTGAATGAACTATGATCAATGGGCAATGAAAGTGATGATGGAGATTAGGAAAGTAGCAATGGAGATTGGGGATTGAGATAATTACCAGGTATGAAAAGGATACTTACTTCCTGTAGTAGATGATGTTGTGGGCAGACTTGATCTGACCAAGGGATTTGCGAAGGATGACGTGAAGAGAGTTATGAAAAGTGTTGGGTAAAGAAAAGAAGGATGGAAGGAAACTGGAAGGAGATTTCAGATGATGTTAAATACCTTAGGCACAAGATGCCATAGGCGATGGGCAAGACCGAACCGACGATACTTGGGCAGGTGCCTCGGAGACTGGTGGTATCCGGAACAGCAACGACGATGGTATGCGGTTACTGTTTATTCTAGTGACTATTATATTTCGGTGTATAGAAAGTTCGATCGAAGTCTGTGTAGTTGGGGAGGAAGCAGCGATTCTGTTATAGGGGGGGTGTTCACGCTACGTCACACTTATCCATATGTAGATACGTTGATGTGTTGAAACTTCCTTGACTAAGGTGACAGGATAGGGATATTCTAGTACAATATTCTTACAAGGGAAGGAGCCTTGGGTTGTGCCTGTAAGATAGCTTTATCAATTCTGTTAATCACCAAGTTGATCTAGTCAACAGCCCCTTTTTATATCTTTGATGTATTTGCTTCTTATGTGAACTGTTATTTGCAATCTAACAAAAGTCTCTATGTGTATGTAACCCCCCTACTGCCTTAGAATATATTTAGGGGTGGATATAACTGTTTATTCAATGGTGTAGCTACCCACAAGTTTAAGGAGCTATCGATTCCCCAGGGAGGTAACAGGTAACAGGAGAATATGTAGATAAATTGATGTTGGTTTATATCCTTGGCATATAGCTAGGTAGAATAAGATAGTTACGGAAGAAGCCCAGAAGAAGCCGTATTGAGTATCAAAAATTCGAATGCCTAATGTAAAAACTGATACTGTAGGACTAAAACATATTAATTCAAATTATTATATCCCTACGTATTTTATTTGGTACTTGTTAGCCTTAGTGTAGTCTTCATCGTGTAGTGGAATAGTAATGGAATATCTTGGGATTGGATTGGGTTTAGTTAAATAGGGGAGGAGGGGGTTGGGGGTTTACGACTTTTGGGTATTATGTTATAATAGGTTGCCAGTTAGGCACATAAGAAAGAGGGACGGGATATCGTACCGGAAACGAAAGTTAAATTAAGCTTATTTTAACGTTAAATTTACGGTTGGAATGGAAACACACATTTGTTTGTGACGGATTGTATTCGTAGGACGTATCTGATAATGTGTTAAGACTTAGCTTAGTTACATGATATATCCATCCCACAAGTGCTCATCATCGTCAAGTCGTGAGTTCTGTTCATAATCAGCCATCCCATCCCTCAGTACCTGATCTAGCGTTGCCGCAGCTCTCCCAGCAGTTCCCCCTTCTTTCTTGGCCATATCCACGCCTATCTCGACCACCGCCATGAATCTCTTCTGGAAGATGTCCTGCCTGTCCTCCCGGTTGCGATAAATCTCGCCGTCCTCGTCTCTAGGAGGTTTGAATAACCCGAGATAGCCAAACGCATCCGGCGTTCGTGGCACGCGGCCTATGTTGCCGAACCAGTCGCTAGGGGTCCAGGGTGTGGGTTCACTCGGCTTGAATCCCATCTCTAGAAATTTAGAGAGTATAAGCATCTGTCGTGGGAAGGATTGCCCGTATTTCTTGGCGCCGAACGTAGTTCTAGGCGCGGAGGACCACCCGCTCTTCGCCCCAGCGATCGGGACAGGCTTGGCTGTCCATCCCAGCACAGACATGAAGTCCCTAAGTGGCTTTACCCAGCAGCCGGGACTCGAGACGACATCCTCCCCGGCAACATCAAGGAGCCATTCCATGTAGTTGAGCCCGTCATCCTTGACCTCCTGTGAGATATTGGTCATGGTTCCTCGGATATAAAGCATGATCTTCTCAACATGGGGCCGGACTTCGTCGGCGGGTAGATTCCGCAGCAGCTTCAGTAACTGATTCCGCACGGGCCCGGAGGAGTCGGACATCACCGGTAGAAGCTTCTGGAGCAATGTTGACGTCCCTACCGGATTTGTCGGCGGGGTGGTCGATAGTTGTCCCGCAAGGTACGATAGCGCATCTTTGCGCTGGGTGTCTGAGCGGGAGGCCGTAAGAGAGAGGTTATGTTTGAATCGTTCAGTCGGATTCGGTGCATTCTCAGCTAGCTGCTGTTGTAACACGATAGCTACAAGAATTGATCAATTAGTCTTAAATCGTGATGATGTACAATACTTATATGAAGAACGACATACATTTAGACTTAAAGCTCGTATCTGTGAAGTTGGCAGCTTTCGGCTTGGCTTTTCCTACTTTCAGCTTGGGCTTCTGGAAGTCCTTCT
Organism: Annulohypoxylon bovei var. microspora; assembly: GCA_022836615.1. Lineage (NCBI taxonomy): Eukaryota > Fungi > Ascomycota > Sordariomycetes > Xylariales > Hypoxylaceae > Annulohypoxylon > Annulohypoxylon bovei. Next base: position 18,648 of record MU405346.1, read on the forward strand.
TCTTTTCCTTCTTTTTCTTGGTACTGGAACCCATCTTGACTCGATCATTGGGACCAGAAAGACTCGGCGCAGAAGTCTGAGCTAGTCAATCTGTAATATAATTGCCGTACAGTGTTCTAAGTCGTGACGATAATATTCATTCATTAGTCGCAATTCAACTTTTTAGCGGTAATTGGCGGCATAATCCAATTCGGGTTAGTCTCTATGTCATTCTTTATCTTATCAAAGTGGCTTGTTTATGTATGTCACTATGTATGATCTTAGTGGCTCAAGTGGCTTAAGCTATTTACTGTACTTGGTCCCTAAACTGTCTTGGAGATATTCAAGAAACAGCTGGAGAACTGTTTGAATTCACTGCGATTTAAGTAATTCCTGTAAATTACAAGCGAGAGAAAATGGCCGACAAACCACTAGTAAGATCTATATCATTCATCACCATGTTATAGTTAACTAACAGATTAGCCCTCCATCAACACCGAATCCATAGATGAGTCCCTGCACCGGCTCTCCAAGAAACCCGGCGTCAAAGCCTGGCTCATGATCGACCGATCCAACGGCGCCGTCCTCAAGACCAACGGCCAGATATCCGCTATCCGACCCGCGCGATCTCCTAATACCAACAACAACAATAACAAGATATCGCTGCCGCTACCGAGTCCCACCGGCGGTTCTTTCTCGACTGACGTCAACGCCAATACCAATAATGAGACCCAGGCCGCTCAAGAACTTGCCAGCATGGTCTGGACCTTCCTGAGCACCGCGGGGAGCCTGGTGGATGAGATTGATTCAGAAGTAGGCTATGCTCGAAAGTGGGAGAGGATGAGGGGCTAATTGGTTGGTGTAGGATGAGTTAAAGCTGCTTAGACTGCGCACGAAGAAGCAGGAGCTCGTCATCGTGCCCGAAGTCAAGTATCTGCTGGTCGTTGTCCACGACACACCTCCAGTGTGATACTACGACTCTATCTCCCTACATCATTCATCGAGTTTGAAGACTCCTAGTCTAGCTTTCACAAGCTAGTGACTATGGCATAAACGGCGTTGGGCGGCGTTTAGGAAGGCATTATACCCAAGATTGCCAGGATGGAATTGATTTGACAGTGGTGGGCTAGGTTGGGCATTGAAATCGGTCGCCCTAGTTTTGGCACTCCTGTTGCTTCTAACTAGGGGTTATGTGGTTGTGGATATACCGCCATCGAGGATGGGGAGCCTTTCATGGCCAGGTCTACGCAAGGTACCAACCCCATAGAAGTCTAGCGCGTTCATCTTGGAGGGTATAAGATGACGACCAAGTTGGCCTGCTGACGTTAGGTTATAATGTGCTCATCAATACAAGGGAGATTTCGATGTCTATCACCCTGCTCAAACTTTCCTGGTGTTGAAGACTACGCTAAATCGTTTACCGCTAACCTTCGAATTCTTATACGGAGCTGGAGAGCTGTTCTCTTCGCCCCAGTAGCATATTATGCAACGGCACTCCGCCAATGTCATCACATCCATCTCGATTGTTGACACCATGAATATCTACAAATATCGAAGTAAGACTAAAAGTCGAAGGGTAGATTTGGAATATTATCTAGCCCCCATGACGGCTTTCCCCTAGTCAACTCGTCATATTACAGATACCTTACTTGCCGCTCTACTCGTGGCATCGCGAGGCAGTACCGGAGGAAATATAGTTTCTTAAGAAGTGTATTCCTCTTTAGGAAGTTTCTTGACTATCTCTGCTTGGTGACCGCTGACTCCTGGAGCTGATGTTCGATTACTCCTGCGATCCCCAAGCCCACGGTATCGGGCTCTAATTTTTGAGTCCGAACTCTTGAAAGTATTTCTTTCGGATTTCCTTGGTTCTTACTTACGTGCCGCTTCTTGGTTCCTTGTGGGAGCAAGTTAATAGTGTCTTGATGGCGCCATTTAGCATTCTAACTAAGCTCGCGCGTTGCATTGTCCATATCAATCCAAGTATACAGTTGCTGTTCTTGATGAAGCATTGTAACAGTGCCGACAAATCGTTTTCCATTATGCCTGATGATAAGTCTACTTTAGAGACAGAAGGAGAAGAGATGATGGTTTCTGATTACCCCTGGAGCCGAGGGGAACTCGTCGAAGTGGTCAGTCTCGTTTGGCCCTTCGCTCTGAGGCCGCCGATGTTAAGAGACATATTGGCAGCGGAGATTCATTATTAGAACCTAGGCGAGTATACATACACCATTCTCTCAACAGCGTGATGGCTCTATTTCATATGCCCGGGAGAGAGGTTTCCGAACACAGGCGCATCTGAGCCCAACAGCTGAAACTTGGTGTGTGCAACCCACTCACATACTCCTAGCGTTAAGGATAGATGAATAGCGGACTGCAAGTAGATGGAGAATACGGAGACGGCGGGCCAAGAACAGTGGCCCTTAGATTGGCTTTCGGACTCGCTTCTTTACGATGACCGAGTAAGCAAGTATTTGCGCTCGTTACCGTATGAAGCTGATGCGACCCATCCATCCGAAGCCGTTGGCGTCACTAAGTGACTTTAATCACAGAGGCTCACCGCACATATCGTAATTGGAATTACCAAAATCCCACTTTGAATAGGTGTGGCTATGATGAAACACGTCTCAACTCCACAAGTAGGCTTATGAGAGGCTGCTGATGGCTTTTTCGGATGAAGCTCCAATATTTAGATACCTACCTAGGTAGGCAGGTAAGCTTTTCTAAACATGATGTTTAGGTTTTATTTCCTGGATCTTCTAATAGCTCGTTTGCCGTCATTTTGATTCTAAACAGTTGGTGGGATTTCTTGCTCTTTGCGGACAAGAACTATTCACTGGACCGTATTCGATCCGACGCGCCGTGGCTGTACAGCCCCATTCCTACAAGACAATAGAGCTATGAAACATTAGAATAACATATATACGGTCTTGGTAAAGAATGGGATCGTACCTGTGTCACCTAGTTAATTTGCACTACAGTTACTTGAGATCCGCATGAATTACAATAAGCGTAGAGGTGCATAAATATCGGAGGACACTAGCCTAAGCGGTAGAGGCTACACAACTTGTACTACCAACCAGCATATGAGTATCGTGAAGAGAGCTGGTGAAGATTTTGCTTATCATCAATTGGTCGTCAGTAGCACTAACAAGGTGGGTGTATGGTGGGCAACCCAATGGGTGAATGACAACTTGTCTGTCTGACAGTAAGAGCTAATCACAGCTTTCGAACAACTCAGCTAGCTGTACGTAAGACTCCGGGGAGCTCGACATTTGTTTCAGATCAGGTGGGATGGTCTATGATCGCAATTAGGCACAGTTGATCGACAAACTTATCACCTTTTGAGCGATTCTAGAATATTTCAGTTGGCGCTGAAGGTACCATAGGATTATTGATGCATGCGTAGGATGAAATAATATGTAGACGCTAGAAATGACATATGCAGGCGAAACGTACTTTAGCTAGGATAGTCATCCAGCAACCATTCTCAAGGTATAAGTCCCATAAGACCGAATGATTGAGCTAGTTGGTACAAATGTGATCTGAGTAATAGTCTCGTTGATCTCCGAGGCTCTCACATCATATCGAATATAGCGACTTAAAATTTAACGTTACTTTAGATGTAGATGCGAACAGTTTCTCTTGAAATTTTCGAGACGAACATGGTTTAGGACCCGCGTTTCGGTCTAGGCTAGTCAGCGCGTACCATGTAAATTAACAAAAGTAGCCGGATCTTTCGGATTGAAGTCAAGATAAAGACCATTTATAATAAGACAGCTTAAAGTAGTATAAGCCCCATTACGGTACGGCGCGGGACCTAAATGGTAGAAGACTTGTCAATAGTAAGTTGGAGATCAAAGTCGATACAACCTCGTAGTATTGGCATTGTTTCGAATTGTTAAGCAAACCATGAAATTTCGACAGTAATAGAGACTAGTTCGCGCTCTAATGTAATATAGAAACTCTAGGCCGTTTGCAACTAACAGTTAGCTTATGCTACGTAGCTTACAGTAGTTTGGATTCCGCGCCATATTTAAGAAAGTGGGTGGACTCGCGGCCCGGACGGGGTAGTAGTAGAAAAGCGGAAGAGGCTCGAAAGTCCGGTTCGGTGGATCTACTTAGGATCTAGATAGCCACCCACGCAAGCCACGTAAAGCGTGACGGCTGAAACTGCTAGTGAGCCCTGGAGACCCAGAAACGACGTGGATGGTATGTATATAACCCCAGTTAATGTCGGTGTGGCTTTTTTCTTTGAGGAATGCCACGGCTGCCGGGGAGTGAAGTGCACGGTTCTATTGGGTTTTGGGAGTCGAATGGCTGAAATTATTCGTCGGGGGATTTTGAAGTTACCAAATCCGTATAGACCCGTACAGCGAAAAGTCCCTGTCCACTCTATGCTTAGGACCTATGAGCTGTAAAGTTCACTTGAAACAGCACAAGATGTGCATGATATCTAGCTTACCAGCTGATTATCTTGCTCATCATCCATGGCTATCACAGCCTGACTGCAAGGGGTGTAAAGACCAATGGTCCGAATCCATCTATCATGGATTCTAGAAATCCGGCACTTTTCGACGCTAGCTTGGCGGCTCATGGCATACACTAATACATGATGATTCGGAGAGAGGTTACTGGTCCGGGACATACATAGGCAGATAGGTTCCGAACTTTGGAGAGGTGACATAAGAACCCAAGGTTTGCTTTTAATAATAGGTTGCGCCGCCCAAGCCTGATCTTCCACGATTGTGTGATCTGAAATTTACACCGGCTGTCAGGTGCACCCCTATTATCGACTCTGTGAGATGGTCAAGTTGCCCTATTCAGAATTATTTAGGCTCGAATCATCGCTTCAATCTCAACCCCAACCGGAACTGGTTGGCTTGGCGGTCGTCCTCATGGCACATTCATAACGAACACGACAGACTTGTTCTGTAACCTCAATGCAAGCTCCGCGCGGCGTGCCGTTGGACGTCACATCTGGCGCCTTAAACAGTCGAATAGGCCCCCAAGACGAGTTTATCAAGATGCCTTCGCTGGCGGTGCTTAAACGTTCAGCACTGGTCTTCATTAAAGATGCCAAGGAACCAAGAGATGGCAACCGGCAGAAACGGTCATCTCATTGCACAGGCATTCGAAGGTTCATACGTCGGCCAAGAGAAAGGATTCGTAAGACTTATTCCACACCGGCACGGAATAAATTGAAAAGGGGTAGCAGGGTTATTGGGGAGGGAGGAGAAGAAGAGGAAGAAAGAGAAGGTTCTCGACCTTGGGATGTTCGTGAAGATGGAGTCGATGGCGAAGGCGAAGGCGAAGATAAATCTTCTAAAGCTTTAACTTTAGGTTTAGGCCTAAACTTACCTGGCTTGGGTTTAGGCGCGTTCGGAGCACGCCGTGGTGGTACGGGGACGGGGACGGGTACAAGTACAAGTACATTCAGTGCTAGTACAGGTGCAGGTGTAAGTGGTGCGGAGAAACCAATGAAAGTCAGTACAGCGGCAACCACGGTACTGTTAACCCACGAGATATTTCCTCTTTTAGCAACCCCTACCGCAACCCTTACCGCTCCTACCCTCTAAAACGCATCTTCCTCTATCCCTTTTCAGGCACCTTCCACTTGGTACCTGGTACCTGAGTGTTCATTATTCTTTCTTATTTGCTAAGTGGCCAGAGTGGTTTGGAGTATTGTAGGAATTGGCAGTTGTCAAACAGCTCACAAGAGTCGATCCTCCCAAATTCCTCCAGTCCAGCAGCAGGCAACCCCAGTTCAAGTACAATTTCAAGGTACAAAAACTTGGAACCAATACAATTTTCCAATGTGGGATTAACGACGCGAAACCCCCTAAATTGTCTTCTGACCTCAGCTGATTTCTCGTGCCTAGACCCTGCATCTGCGCTGTTTTTTTCTTTTTTTGAATTTTATTCTCATTTCTCAATTATTCGAATAGCAGGAACTATTAAATCGCACAGCTGAATTATTGTCTTGGTATAAGGCAATAGCACGTGTTTGAACAGCTACATAATTTCCTAAACAAGATTCGACGACTCGTTATAGGCTTTTACAGTGGTAACTAACAATTGCTTAATTACTTAGGTTGCATCCCGCCAAGTTTCAAGCACGCGGCCATCGTCTGAGAGGCCGTCTCTATCTCCGCGCTCCCTCAACTATAACAAACCACTTCCGTCTCCGCCTCCTCCGGGCACAATAGACAAAGTCGATGGCAGACCTCCTAAACCTGTGCTGAAGCTAAATCGCATTATGGCTTCATTAACTGACACGGAGATAGAGAAACTGTTCTCCGGGGCTCCGCAATTCTTCGCTCGGTCTCAGGGTCACGGTACCGGAGCCCCGCATCCATCCGTGGCTTTCCCCTGGAACGACGAGTTGGGCATCAGAGATCTAGCTGATCATGTTCAAATCAGCGACGAGGCATGGGGTTGTATCACTGCAGGGCCGCGTATTATTCATCGCGACCCTATGTCCGTGGCATCGCCATCCGGAAGCAAGCGCCCTCACTTTAATGCAAGATGCCAGGAACGGCCAAGCATGCTTAGCATGCAAGGCTTAGAGAAGGGCACCATCGGTTACCAAGCTGCTCTGGAGATTTCTGTCGCTGATGCCTTACAGGAGGAGCAGTACGGCTTTGACAGCTTAGGTTCTAAGGGTCATGTGATCGTAGAACAGCGTCAGAGACTCATAACGTCTAAGGATGGCTTGCGACATTTGGATGACTCGACCATCATGGAACAGCTGATAAAAAATGAGGAGAGGTATCAGGCGGAGAGAAGTGGGGTTCGGATGAAATCTCAGGATCTTTACAGCGAGTTATTCATCAAAATTCTCTATCCGCCGACGAAGGTCATCGACTCTAAAGACCCTTACAGTCTGGCTGTACAGATCTCCGCCTTGGTGAAAGTGTTGGGCGCACCAAACGCCTGGATTGATTTCTCCCGTGTCGAATGGAGAATTCGCCTCGGCCAAATTTTGTGGGCCTTCCCCATGGACGATGAGATTTTTGACGGAGTCTCGATAAGTGAGGGGAAGGATGCTCAGGATCGAAGCGAAGAGCGATACTGGCTACTACTCCAAATTCTTCTAGCCTGTGAGCTTCTCATCCGGTTGGATGCTATCACCGAGGGTGATGAGCTTGGATTGGGTCAGGGTCTCAAGGCGTCAGAGGTCCATAAATTTGAAAAGGAGGCAAATATCTCTGTCAAATGGTCTTTGATCCTTGCTCGAGCGTGGCTCGAAAACATTACCGTCGCAAAGACGAACCCGTCACACTCTGAGCCGTCCACGCCTAAAGGTTGGCTGTCATCCTTAACGAGCAAGATGAATTTGAAGCACGAGCACATGTACGGGGCGCATCATGTTGATCATAGCCAATATCGCCACAATGGGCAGTCTGAACATGCATACGCAGTTCAGGGCAAGTACACCGAGAGACAAGTTTATGGACTAATACATTTTGCACGCAAGTTACGCTGGCCGGATATACAGTTGTCCGGGGCAAAGATAGCTGAGAAGGCTATCGCGGTAGGTAATGGAATATCTATCACGGCGCCTCCTGTTGCATACGATGCACGGCGTTCTTCATATTTCTCCAAGGCTAAATCATCTATGCCTAACAGGAAGCAGCCGTCTAGGAGACGTAAGACCGAGGCAGCTTTGCACCCGTCTGGCTGGTTTTCGAAGTCATACGTATCTGGTCTAATTTTACCTGGCGATATGTTATCCCACTATCTTATGTCGGCTCTACTCGAAGCTGATGAAAATGTATTGACGAGGCTTGGTCCGAAGGCTAGTCTATGCGGCGGCTTTGTTTATAGCGGGAAGAGCTTCTGGAGCACGGCTTGCATTGTGGGTCGCGTTCTAGCCGCTGGGCAAGGCGCTGCAGAGTGCATGGGCTGGATATCAAGCGACGTGATCCCACGTGGGCTTGACGAGGGGTGGGTTAATGTTACCGTTGATACTATACCAGGTAAGTCGGAAAATTCAAACCAAACTATTTTATGCATGCTGCTTACACTTGCAGCCGATATTGCTCGAACAGGGAGGAAAGCTCGGATCTATGGGAAGACCACCATAGAAAAAGAGTCCGATGTTCTAGGCGATGCTGAGCCTTCGAATGTCTTGCCGGCCGACTTCATTATTCCATACGAAAACGCATATGCAAATTCACCTCCTTCGAACATCAAAATAGAGCTTAAGTCGTTGAATTTGTACGCTCCGATAGATAGCGTGAGCACGACGCCCACAGCAGATAAGGGCTTCCACCCGTTATCCGAACCCAACAAGGAAAAGGAACGAGAAATTCGTACATACCCTGCTTCTACGACGTTTACGATATCTCATGATTCACTTGACCAAGACGAATATCACAATTTCGCGCTTACTAATGATGTTTATTTTGTCACGGCGCACCCTTGTGTTGCCTCTAGTTATGTTAAATATTTTAAATCACCTACCAGCCCTACCATTCAACAAATCGATGTCGGCGGCCATGATATCAACGGGAAATCTTCCAGCCCGGCACATGTTACAGGTAAGTCTTCTTCCGCCGCGCCACGTAATCCGCCTTACCAACACACGTTAGGTCACCCACTCCATAGGTTTTACAATTATACCGCGATCCACCTCGTCGATCTCATTAACCAACCCTCTAGCACCCTGGACGATTTATTGAGCAAACCCGCACCGCACTCCCACACAAGAAGCCCATCCCAGTCCTCCCTCTCTAACAAGGTACCCCGCTTCCTCGTCATTGACTGCGTCACCGGATTCGCTCCACCGCAGTCCCCTGACATGCCCTCCCTGTCCCGCATGTCCTCACTTTCGTCTTCGTTCGGCATGGATCCCACTACCATGCCGACGATCCGTATGCCCGGCTCACTGGATCTGGAAAGGCGGCCTAGTACCGCCGCATCGTCCCGCAGCAGAGTGGAGCGCATAGACCCTCCGAGCCCGAGCCCCTCGTCCCGGATGAAGCTAGGGACCCGCAGAAGACAATTCGGGTCTGACCTAGAGATCTTGGTCCGCGCGCTCTGCGCCGAGAGGGGCTGGAATGCGGTGATTAGTCGCCGCAGAAGGGGTTGCCTGGCCTGCGCTATACGCGAGGCTGGTGCGCTAGGGTGGAAGGTTGTTCTGAGGGTCGAGTGAGCATGGAAAAGGAAGTAATCGTTTTCGTATTATAAAACAAAAAGGACTATTATCATAGTTCCCAGGGAACGGTTTGGAGAGGTCGGTTTAAAATTGCAGCACCATGGGGAAAATTAACGAACAGCAACAGTCTAAAAAACAGGTTACGGATTACGAGAACGGATATGTATGATGAATGGCGCGCGTATATAGTGGTTGTCGCTGCTTTTGCAGTGACACTTTGCGAGATACCCAGCTCCCTAAGCTATTAATTGAGAGGGGTTTGACCCTTGATGTTTCTTTCCTGGGGGTAAGTTGATGTTATTTTGTGAGTTCCGGGTTTTTTATCGAGATGCGAGGGCTTGGTCTAGGCGAGTATTATCTTCATTGCCGCTATGGTATTCGGGACTAGGAGGATGGGCGCAATCAGCCATAGTTACAATTCTCCAGCATCTGTCTATACGGCTAACATTTACCAGGCCACTCGTCCATATCATTGACACTCATAAGCCCCAATGGCTTTTGTTGCGATACTTTCATTTTAAATCCAGCCTATTAACGGTTTTCCGACTCGCAAAACTGAAGCCGTTGATAGCTCCCAACAGAAGCAGATAGCGCCACTCTAGTCTTCATCCCTTTCGCAACTTCGTTTGATCGGCGATAGCCTTGAAGTGGTAAAAGGTTTTAATTGAAAAGTATTCAGCTATTAGGTAGGACTTAGCCTGGTGTTTTTGAGAGTACCACATCTCAAAATGTAATTCTTCGTAGATCCCGTAACTAGGTAGTCTACCTAATCCTAATGAATCCTCATTAAATATTTTCGCCAAGCCAAGCCTCGTCACAAAAGACAATTAAGAATGTCTTTCAACTCGCTAACACGGAAAGAAGCCTTTTAGACTATGAAAATTCCGCCATCGATGAGAAGTCAAAATCGCCGTTAAAATTCACATCCGTCATCAACATCCAACTTCCATCATCCTGGACATTCTCCGGTAGCCATCTAAGTGGGGTTTCAATCGGAAGAGAAAAGTCAAAGGGTTCGGTTAAATTATGACCTTGGACGCACGGGGCTTCGTTCGTTGTTAAGGATTCAATAATATGGTTTGTTCCAGAAACTGGAATATGTGGTTGCGACGATGTCGGGAATGTCGGGTTTGCCGTCGAGGGAGCCGAGCTAGCTGCTATGCCCGCCGGACGAGAACTGACCCTCGTCCGAGCCGTCGAATTTACCTTCTCATTCTGCTTGGATGTCTTCTGCCTCTGGAATAGTTGAGAAATCGTGGCGGCACACCGAGCCGCGGCCGGCGTGCTGTTTGCCTGCCTGAAAATTTCGAGTCCGAAATGAAGCCTGGCGTTGGCTTCTCGAGCTAACTTGGAGTCCCCAGCTGGGCCTTCGTTTTCGGTAAAATCAAGCACGTTTATCGTGCAGGCGACAAACAACGTGTAAGTCTGCAGATACGTCACGTTTCGGAAGCCGAAACGCTTGACGTGTAGTATGAAGAGCGTGTCGACCATTTGAGATGCTTTGGTGCATCTCTCTTTCGCACTTTGCTGTACTGTCCGATACGGCCGGCATAAAATAATGGTAACTGCGTGGTACATTAGGTTCAGAAGCAAGATGTGCAGCGGAGGAGACACTATGGTGGCGGTAGCTCCTTTGATGAATAGTTCTAGAGGCAACCGATCAGCCCAGGACTGCAATCTCTGCAGTGTCGTATCGAGATATGTTAAGAGGTGATCTTGCTGTCTACTATGAGGTCTCGAGTATAACGTATCGAGAATGCTTTCGGTGATAAAGGAGAGTTCGCAATAAGCTGCGAAGCGAGCGCTACTCAGAGCCTTTTGGTTTACAAGACCGTCTGCGAGCGAAGTATTAGTTATTGTTGGCGGCCACACTTCATCGTCTGATTCGCGCCCGAACGGTAACGTGTCCGACGTGGGTAGTTCTATAGAGCAGTTCACTGTTGCTGCTCTACCGAGGCACACGCTCATAGTTTTATCCCATGTGTAACAGCTCCAGAAGACCTGTTGCCGTACCGCGAGATCTTCTTCAGAGAATTGTTTCGCCAGGTGTCCTAGCTTCTTAGGAGAAACGTCTATCCCGAGATCCCGCATCATCCGGAATGCCATACCAGAGTAAAGCCAACCCTGAGACACGCGGCCACATGCACATTCACGGGCCGAGAATACAAGTAGACCCTGGATAGTAGGGATAGAACTGCCCTTCTCAATATCGCTCGTCAACAGTTGCAATGCCTTGGAAGCAAAGCTACGCCCAACTTCTGTGGCATCCGATCGTGTGGAATACCGGGCGGCTTGCGCAAGCACAGCACACAGCAGAAACGGGGTGACATATGGCCCTGAGCTGTACAAGTCTCCTAGATATCGGTCAGTTACCCGAAATAGCGGAACGCAGAGAAGTGCTAACGTAAAAACAGAGGTTTGCACAAAGCGCAATGCAAGTGATGTGGATAAGTCCAGTAGATATCGAGAAGGTCGTTTAGGAGAGTCGAGGGGGTCTCTGCCAGAATTGAGGCTATATCACGAAATTCTGGATATGTCGAAGGCATATAAGTCATGCCGTGGCTATTGTCTTCGAAACTAGTATCATGGTTCGTCTCAGGACTATCTGGTTCAAAGTTTTGGGGGTCGATGTGGTACAGACTGGTCTTTCCATAGAAGCAGACACGGCCGTCTGTTCCAACAGAGGCTATCTCGGCCGCGTCGGCCGTGTCTTGCTTAGTAGCAGTGTCTATCCGCCGTGGACTGTGGGCTTCTGAAGTGCTTCTAAAAGCTCTCGACCGGCCTTCGTTTGGACTTATTGTGCATATAGGTTCGTTCAGGAGAGCATCACGCTCTTCATCCTTCACTAGCCGAAGTTCTTCGATCCGGTCCTTGTACGCCTGTAATTGATTTTGCAGCGACACGGCATACGCTACTGAAGGGGCCCTATGAAACTGTGAAATCCAATGTTCGCACTTTTGACGTCTTCGGTTACTCACTTATCATATGAACAAGCCTCATTGTTGGCGAGACATTTTTGGCAAGCCGGCATGGCACCATTACATCTTGCCTTTCGTCTCCTGCAGTTTGAGCAGGCGAATCCATATTTCCGTGATGGTCGGGAGTTGCAATTGCGACTAGAATCACTTTGCTGCATTATCGTGTTGACATTTGACCTACCTACTTTCTGGCTTCTCTCTCTACCTTCAATATTTAACAACTCGGTAGAGATTATAAATCGAGGATCATCTCACTACCCCACATTCAACGAAAATCAACCCCAGAAGGTTACCCGAGTCCGGATCTCACTCGAAAACATCCCGAAATCAAAGCGGTCAACATAATCATTAAGACGCATCTAAGGGACCATGCCCATTGGCTTGTTGTCTTATAGGTTACTGATACTTAGGTGTTGAACAAATGAGTAGTATCAAGGTGAAAGCAAAAAAGCGAGAGGAACACCCGTGTTTTACAGGGGTCACTGCATTGTTATCCCTAGGTAGATTTTCTATGGCAATTTCTTAGGATGACAACTCCGATATCTCCGCCCGTTATGCATCTCATGACAGGCATCTTCACAGTACCATTGGGGGGGGGGGGGGGGGGGGGGGGGGGGGGGGCGGGGGGGGGCGCGGGGGGGGCGGGGGGGGGCGGGGGGCGGGCGGGGGGGGGGCG